>CACTHL010000266.1:0-247270 GCA_902712375.1 Dioscorea dumetorum
TTAAGGATGGAGTTTCTACCCTTGTTTTGGCATGACCATTAGTCAAATGGCTATATGCCCAAGGATATCTAGCTTGAGCTCTTTCAAGACTTGGTACACACTATGACAATTGTTTATGACATCTCCTTTACACCTTCGGCTCCCATTACATCTATAATTACAGAATTTCATATGATCATCCCCTATCGTCAACAAATGTAAATGATAAGTGCTTGCATGTACATATTTTGGAAATGTTTTCCACGCATGAGCATCACATTTCTCAGGGTTATATCGCTAATTTCGTGTGCTTTGGTGTTTTTCGTGCAATTAGAGTTGTGAAGACATGGTACGTGAATAAAGGCAAGATTAGGTCATAACGGTGCCAAGTGTAGCTCTTTTGTGCAAATACAAAGTTCAAGACATAAATCGGGTTCAAACGAGGGGGCATGTGCCAACTTCTAAAGGTTTCAAGACAATTCTTGTAGAAGGACACTAAAGCGGTCATGCTCGCTTTGTTCGGATTTGTTCGAAGATTTCAAAAGCTCTCCAAGGGTTTCTCATCATCAAGAAATGCCATATGACCTTTCACATGGGCGTGTGTCCGTCCGTGTGACCTCAAGAGAAGAAACGGGCAAAATCGGGGACTAATACGCAATTTTCCACAGGGGGAATTCCACACGTTCCACACGGCCGTGAGGCTCATCCACACGCCCGTGTGGATCCTCGAGATGGCCAATTATAAAGCCATTCTGAAGCGTTATTTTGGGGATCTTCTTCCAAACTTGAGAGGGAGTGACGGTTAGGGTTCGGGAGGTTCTTGCTACACATTGGGGGTGCTTCTTCATCGATTTCAACATCAATTCCTTCCAAGGAGAGCTATTGGGGGAGCCTTCGACAACTCGATTCGACGAGGTGTGCCCCCGGGCTTGGAGGAAGGAATTCTTTGGAGAAGAAGGAGAAGCCCTCATAGACTATCGGCACGGAGCTTAAGGGGGTTCTGTTTATGGATTGTTTGCATTTGATTTCTATTTCTTTCATGATCTTGTATTACTCCATGGAGAGCTAAAAACCCTAGTGGATACTTGGACATGTAAACTCTAGAATTTCTATGTTTCTATGACTTTATTGTTGTTCTTTAATTTGAGTATTAATTTGAGTTTCAATCTTGTATGCTTCTTGGATTCTCCTTAGAATGACACTAGGGTTGAGAATCACATTTAATCATCCTTTTGACGAGTGACCATCACCATTAGGATTAGATCAATCAGTGGTTGAAGAGGGTTGAGAGGGTGAGTTGAGAGGTAGCAACACGTCCCATTTCCCTTCCGGTATGATTTACCCTACCTTCTCATTCCACGAGATAACTTCAATCTCAAAGAGAGTTAGGCGTTGAGAGAGAAGTCTTTCCGCCGGGACTTATTTGTGATTAGGGATCTTCCGCCCGGACCAAAGGGGTTGGTCCATATTTCGGAATAGGGTTTATCATTTGGATTCTCACGAACTTTTTGCAATCATACGTGGTGTGAGGCGTCGAGAGTCTTTCTCTCCGCCGGGACCTCGTAGGGGGACTAGTCGTGGTTGACCTTAGGTTTGGGACCCCGTATCCTTGGATTTCCACGACTCATTGATTTTCATTGTAAGAAGAGCAAACTTAAGTTTTGCACTAGAAACTAGGATTCTAGGGGGAGCATTGTCCGAGTACCCCATCTTCATATTGATCTTATTCTACACTCTAGCTTTTACTTTCAGAACTTTATTTCTGTTTCTTTCTTGTTTTATTTTCATTCACAACAACAATTGATTTATCTTTGGCTACTTAGCAAAGTGTTATTGTTCTTACGTCTACTCCCCTCTGGATTCGACTACCCACCCGTTTGGGTACTTTATTACTTCGACACCCGTGCACTTGCGGAGCACACACGGAAGGGTGTGTCAATAAACAATTATAAACTTTGGCTGTCGAGAAGCCAGCAAGATCTCTTCTCAATTAAATCATTTAATTGTCTTCTTAATGATGGTCCCCTACAAGTACCTGCTAACCCAACCTCAATCCTTTAGCAAGGGCCCTTGATGTGCGTGACTAATGTTACAAACTAGACGTAAGTGCACATGCCAATCAAGTAGCAAGTGTGCTAAAAACATGGATATAGATATTTGATGAACTTGGAGATACTAGTATGAACTATTGTCTTATTATCTAGCCTACCAAACTGTAATTTGAACATGTGCAAAAGAGTGAGAAAGAAAGAGAACAATGATTGAAAACAAAAGGGAAGACAATCAATCACTAAACGTAGTGTCTTGGGCGTAGATCACTTCCTAGGGTTATGTTGAGTATTAGACAAGATCGCACTAAATTATTGTATCTATTTCGAACCAAGGGAGTTCCTAAAATATGTTACCTCCTTTCTCAAGGTAAATAACAAACAACTAGTCGTATACAACACTAATACAAACTACTCTATGATTGTATAAAGATTCGTGAACTCTCACTATAAACAACCAAAGTTCAGGAGATTGGTGAATCTTCTATCGAAGGAATCACTCTTAATCTCATACAAAATGACAATTGAAATTTTTTTCGTAATCTCACTCCCTACGCTTGTATTAAGCAAGGAACCCTAACTGACCATATCGGAAAGAACACCGGGATACAACTTGATCTCAAAGAACTCTATGTTTAGGTGGACTGGTATTCATCTTCAATCATGGCATGTCTATACATAGTGGATCTCTCGATTCCTCACATGCGTATACCTCATAAGGAATCTTGGCTTTCACTACAATAGAGTTTAAGATAAAATAGAACACATGATTGAATCCAAAAGATGAAGGCATAATTCAGTTAATAATAAAAGTTTCAAAGTCTACGGCCAATGTAAAAAAAATGTAATAACCCTAGATTCATCTACACTCAAAACATTGAGGAGTCTAGCTCTCCATCAAAGGAGAGCAATCATACAATTCAATGGAGGAGAAATACATAATAAAAGCAATGAAACTCCCTCAATATCCTCCGAGGTTGAATTGATGATGCTTGCTTCGGATCTTCAATATCGTTGACTAAGGAGGACCTTATCAACTTCCAATCCACTCTAGAGACCATTGGTAACACTCCTAAGAGACATATCTAATAAAAAAGGACCACTGTAATCCAACTCCGCATTTCCCCATGCTCGGCTATTAAAAGATACTTTAAAAACCCTTCGCGAAACCTTTTATACCCTACCCCTTAAGGGCAACTTGCAAACTTAAAGAGAAGGCCACAACCATAGGAGATGAGAGGTTGCATACCTTGTAGGCACCTTACAATTATAAGGCTCACTTGTAAGATCTTTTATCTTGGTGTTACGGCCCTACTTATGGCTGTAAGTACGGAACCATAAGCTTCAATGTCTAGTTCTTGCGACCTCTATTTGGGACATGAGTCTTGCCATATGCTCCTCTATCTAACCATCACATCTTTGCTTACAGGCATAAATCCTGCTGCAAACCCTTATGTCTGGCTTTTATGCTCTTGCTTAAGAGCATAAGCATGCCCGCAATTTTTTCACCCAAGGCTTATGGCCGGAAGAGGGTCGTAACGTGTCTCTGTTGGCATGTTCTCCTCGTTTTGGTGTCGAGGAAGCATTTTCTTCACTTTTATGCTATGGAATTCCTTCATTTGGCTCCCTAGGGCCTATTCTCCTTTGTCTCGTATCCTACAATCAACAAAATAAAGATTAAGTACTATTTTCCACACAAATAATTTAAATGCATGTCAAGTGAATGCATAAAATAATACATAAAATATATTTATACACGCACTTATCAACCCTTGCCTCATAAAATCAGCCTCATAAAATCAACATTTTCAACTAGTTAGCTCGGGATAACGAAATGCTAGTCACATTAGATAATTTGGCAATTCATGATTGCAATAGATTGTTAACGGCAACATGCCTTCTTTGTCAAGTCGTAGAAGAATCGGTTAACCATCTCTTCCTTAATTGCCATGCATTTCACCTCCCGATTATAAGATAAATTTTCCATTTATTTGGACTCACTAGTTTTCCAATTATGATCTTTTCGAAGATCTAAGCTAAATGCTTATCAATTATTGTATTCTTCCATTAATCTCATTAATATTCAAAACCGATCACATGCCTCTTCTCTATTTCTCCTGCTTCTCCCGATTCAAAAAAAAAATCTAAACTTATAAAGGACCCTATCTCCATCATTAAACCAAGTTTGAAGTTTCTTAGCGGTTATATCAATAATCTAGAAGACATCATGACCAATGAGGGGCCTAACTAAGGGCTCTAGTATTACAACCTATAGTCATGCCACCTTAATGAGATGGATGATATATTACACGATTAATTTTAGGGGCTGCTTGGTTCACGTAATGCGAGAATATTATCATATGTTATGTGGTAATATGAAAAGATTACTACATTTGGATTAGAGCCAATGGTAATATTGATGGTAATATGAGATTACCATCCTTGAAATATTACCAAAGAATTTGGTAAACTCGTTATCACCAAAATAGTTGGGCATTTTTCATTACCAAAGGAATAGTAATGTGATAATTTTTTTAGGTCAAATATACTTCTTCTTCTTTTAAATAATTTTAAAAAAATGCAAGTGTGCAATATAAAAAATTTACATAAATCTTTTTCTTTCTCTTTTCCTTTGTAAGTTAAACATTTATATATACACACTTATAACATAGTACATAAGGTAATATATATATATATATATATGCTATGTGTGTGTGATTTGGATGAGT
The DNA here is from genome assembly GCA_902712375.1 of Dioscorea dumetorum. Taxonomy (NCBI): domain Eukaryota; kingdom Viridiplantae; phylum Streptophyta; class Magnoliopsida; order Dioscoreales; family Dioscoreaceae; genus Dioscorea; species Dioscorea dumetorum. The sequence continues at coordinate 4,757 of CACTHL010000266.1, forward strand.
ATATTCTTTTAAGGTTGAAGGGCATTTTGAAAATTGTTACACTTTACCAAATTGATTACCATAACCAACCAAACATGATAATGAACTATTTCTGTTAATATGAGTTCCCAACCAAATATGGTAATATCAAATTACTATAACATTCCTAGTCATATAACATTCCCATTTTTATTACCGGGGTAATCTCATTACGCGGTAATATCTTGTTACTGGGACCAAACAACCCCTTAGTGTGTTGAAGATAATTTTCTTAGGTGGTACTAGTCTTTGTTCTTATATTAATTTGAGCATGAACTTTCAATTTACATCCAAATGGGCACTAAGTTTCGATTTAATTGCACAAGCAAGGTACTTGTACTACGTATGCTTCCATGTGTTCATTTACTATTTTTATTTATATGTTAACTTTCATTGCTGGATTTTAATCAACCAAAATTACATAATATTGAAAAGAACAAAATCATATATGACTTTGAAAATTCCTATACATTACTTGAATTATAACTATGATTACTTGAATTACACACAACTATATAACTTTACAACATCATATAACTCAAATTACTTGAATTTTTACCTTAGCATAACTATTTATCCTTTTGTGGAAGTCAACAATCTGGGCCATTGTTAAAGCATCTATACAATCATACTCACAAGATCCAACCACCAAAACCTACAGCCTTCCACATCTAAATTTAGTTCTCTTGCCTTGGCTATGATTTCTAACTTAGGCATCTTGTTAGCACAATAATAGTTAGCATATCCAACTATTCTACTGTAATCCCACTTCTTTTTATCACATTTTGTGTAATGGAGTACTATTGTGAAGTACTCTGAGTTGGGTTTTGAGATTAAATAAACCCATCGATTATTAGCTAATTCACTTAAACATAATACAACTATAACTAAAAATTCTAAAGTTAAATAGAGATAATGCTCAAGATGTCTAGATAAAGGAATGATACATTTAACCTAATTATTTGTGTCCAAATCAGAAATGTGTAAACCCTAGTTCACTTAAAATGTGGAACAATTCCATGTTGCATTAATTTTTACGCTTGCATATGTCACTTCATAATAAAATGTAACTAGATTATATTATTACAAATTGATTTATCTCCTCATATACACCATTAATTTGGTTGTACAAAGCAACTAATTATCACAAGTAAAAATGTCTCCAATCATTTGCATATATAAAATTCTCCAATCACAAATAAAACATACTCACATATATCATTTGCATATAAAACATAATACTTAGTTCACTTGAAATGTGAAAATAATTGTTCCCTTTTGCATTAATGTTTACACTTGCATATGTCATGCATTTCATAATGACATGTACCTAAATAATATTTTTACATTGATTTAACTCGTCTCATACACCATTTGGTTGTATAAAGTAACCAATCAAACATAGAACATACTCACATATATCATTTGCTTATAAAAATGTAAAACCTAGTGCACTTGAAATGTGGAACTAATTGTTCTCTGTTGCATTAATCTTTACACTTGAGTATGTCATTTCATAATAACATGAAACTAAATTATATTTTAACATTGTTTTTATTTCTTATATACATCATTTGACTGTAAAAAATAACCTACCACACTAAAAACAATTCTCACATTTATCATTTGGCTATAAAACGTAGCCAAACACAAAAACTTTCACACATATGCCATTTGCCTATAAAAATTCTCCAAGTACACTTAAAACATGTTCACAAATATCAAAAGAAACAAAAAGTTATTACATTATCAAAATAAAAGTAGTAATCAAAATGAAAGGTAACAAATTTAATTTAATTTATCTTGATGTTTTGATTTAAGGCTATAGACTTTTCTCCAAATGAAAAGCAAAATGCACCTATAGACTACACCTTTGATGATGTTATCTTCACTAAAATAGCACAACCCCAACTAAAGGGAGTGACCACTTCTTCCCCATGAGACTAAATAAAATAAATATAAAGAGAATAAATTTAGGAAAGACAAAACAAGTTCCAAGAAATTTTGATGAAAAGCACCTAGTTTTAGGATATGCACCCCACAAATTCATTTACCTATAATAGGTAACCAATTACATAACCAAACACACTCACATATATCAAAAAACAATAAAAATTGTTGCATCATCCAAATAAAAGAAATACTCAAATGAATATGGTGAATTGTAAAACGTAACAAATTTAATTTATCCTAGCACATTGATTTAGTTCCATATATATATATATATATATATATAATTTTATCCATATGAAATCAAATTGCTCCTATAAAGTACACCCTAGAACATGTTCCAATTGTAAAACCTAACTACTGAACTATCTAAACTCAATTTCAGAAAAAACCAACACCAAAACTCAATGAACTAAACAAATTAACAAAACCTAGTAATTCCCATGAAAAAAAATTATATTTCTACCTCATTACCTCAAAGGATAGTCCAATGCAAGTTAACTAAAAGTAAAGAAAATTCGGAAGGAAATTCACATTCTAACTAACCTCAACTATGTAATAAGCATTGTGCTTGAAATATTTACCAACATGAACTTTATTTAAAAATAAAAATTAATTGTTCCAAACACTATGGATCTATGGATTTACAATTAAAAGTTTAGAACAATTACGGTAAATTGGTGGATCTACATCCAGTGGTCTTATGGCCCAATCAACATCCATAATGCGGCCATCAAGCTTCTCTCCCAATTGCACAATTGACTATGCCTCCAACTCTCAATATGGAAGTGTAGGACACTTAAAAAACTACTTTCGGCATGGAGGTATCCATCAAAAGATGGGCCGTTTTTCTGTTTTCTATGTTTTGGGCTTGACTGAAAAGGGGTGGCTTGTAGGTGGACTTCTAGGGCAAGGGGGTCAAGAGAGCAACGGGGGAATGAGGAAAAAAAAGGTTGGTGGCATCTTATGTGGACCAACTAAAAGGCTCATGTGTAATTAAGTTGTGTGTATAATTAAGTTGTTGACGTGCAGCTTTTCATTAGCGTAGATGAGGTAGATTATTGGAGTCCACATAAGCATTAAGGTGACTGTCACGGCCTCAACCGATCACCTTCGGCCATGCGGCACCTGACATGCACCATAGCGACAGGTCAGCCTTTCTTGCAAGAACAGTTAGTGAATTCCTGTTTGCAGTACAAAGCACAGCGAAATAATAACAAGCGAGCAAAACCGGAAAACCCCTCGGTACGAGAAACACGACACATGAAACCCATTTTGAGAGAGAAAAACATAAAATTCTTTTAGATTGAGAAATGTTTACAACCATGGCCAAAACCAACACCAAGTGGCCTTGTCTCCTCCCAAAGACTCATTTGACACTATTAGAAGAACTACCCCAAATCCAAGGTTGATTGAGCCCCATGCCCAATACAGGTCTGGCGTTAATTCTCTGACTTCACTTAGCTTGCAGTGTCCTCTGACTCGACTGTAGCTTTAACCAGCCACCCTTGGTCACAGCGCGCAGCAGTACCGGTCACGCGCGGTAATACCGCGTGCCATCCTCACCCCTGGCTCGGCAACGCTCCCGACCACGTGCCCACTTGCATACGCCTGCGTAAGACCTTGTCAGATCCGGAAGCAGCTCTCGGTCACCTGGCCTAATCAAGTGTCCCGCCCCGCCTAGACTTACTAGAGATCCAACACTCTACATGATGAAGTCCTGCGACACTTGACTCTTGGTATGGGCGCGCCTGCCCCACGCGCTCATCAGTCACGCGCACACCCACGGTCCAGCGCGCGCTCGCCTCACGGTCTCAGCCTATGATCATGCGGGATATTCCACCCGCACTTGGTCCCGACACAACACACGCGTCGCGCTAACCGCGCGCGCTACCAAATCCATGAAGCTGTGCGCCCTCGTGGGTTGGCCTATGTGATACTGTATACCCGCTGACCAAGTGTAAAGTCATCAACCCTTACAGTGACCATGTCAAGAGATTCTCACCGGAAAACTCCTCCAAGTATTTTACTAGTGCAATCAAATCAAAACTCGTGCTCATTTTAATACAAATTGAAAGTTGGTGTTTAAATTAAAATAAGAGAAAACGTGAGTATCCACCCAAGAAAATTAACCATCACTTATTCCCAACTTTAGAGCAATTATATATCTTTGGGGGACTTATATTTTCTTACTATTTTCATTATCTACTCTAATCACTTACAGTTTCTTAATATCTTGGATAGCCTTTTTATAATATTTTTAATAAATGTATAGTTTATTCAATTTATCTGACCATATTATATTGATGTGTCATTGTGCCACATGAATTTTTGTGAAATATGTTTGAAAGGTCTTGTAATAATATTGACATGTAGGTGCTATGACACATCCATTTTCAAAAGTTACTGGGGTGATTTAGTATTTTTAACAAATTTAATAATTAAAAATATATAAGAAATTAGTTGAGTGGCTTGATAATAAAAGGACAAAAAACAACACACATTCATGCCTTTGTTGAGATCTTTACAACATGTATAAGAGTTTTTTATATGACGGATTTTGGCATTGTTTGGTTACCAGTAAATGAAATCACACTGTAAGTAGAATTATAGTGTGAATGTTCAAATTATATCAATGTTGTTTAGTTTACATTAATTAAAAATATTGTATTTCTATTTTTATTGTTTGTGTTCATGTAAGTTGAGCTACAATCACCATGTTAGGTGGGATTGTGAAATTACCCCTATTATCAATTATTAGTTGTAAGTATTTTATATTTATATTTTTCATAAAAATTAATTTTGGCAAAAATAATTCATTCATGTGGTAAACTATTTATTTTTTAAAATATTTAATATTTCTTTGATTTTATGTCTTAAAAATATTTAGATTATTTTTTATTATATAAAAATTCAACCATAAAATATTTTTATACTGTAATCGCTCCATTCTTTTTCACTTGACCATTTTAACTTATCCTAGTGGATTGGATTAAAAAATGTAGTTAAAGTTACCTAATAATTTAAAATTTATAAAAAAATTGCATTGACTTTTGAAAATTATCCTTAATTATTTAAAATATAAGTTAATAAAAAATATAGTTGAACATAATTTATTGGAAATTATAGAGTAGATTAAATCCAAGGGGGTACATTTGGGAAAAAGTTATTTAATACTCCATAAATTCTTTTTAATATTTTTTATGATTAAATATAAAATAAGTTTAGCAGTGAAATATCTATTAAGGTGAGTGGATGTTATATTTTACCTGTGTTTGATTGGTAACATAGAAAATGGGTGGAAAAGAAAATTTTTTCATGGAAAATGGAAAATAGCCGTTTGATTGGCATTATTTTCTAGCTAGAAAATCAAAATTTTCCCTTGTAAAATGAAAAAATTAGCCTTCCCATGTTATTTTTTCACATAACCCTTTACATTTTCCATGGAAAACTTTTTCCATGGTGGAGGTAGGAAAAGTTTTCCCTTGTTTTAATGGAAAATAAGGTCATGTGACAACATAAAAGGAAACATTTTCCATGAAAAATTTTGGCAAACAAACAGTAACCGAAAACAGCTGGAAAATGACCCGTGAAAAATTTTTTCAGGGAAAAAAAGTGCAATCAAACACAGCCTTAAAGTAAAATTTGTTACAAGTTAAAATACTATAAAAGTGGATAAAATATAAATTATTTTATATTATTTTATTTATAACCGAAAGTTTTATATTAAATTGAACAACCATTTACATTACTACATACTCCAAACCAAACACCCCTTAATGTAACCAAAATTGCATATTGATCACATAACCACTTTTTTTTTCATCTCAAAAAGTTTATAGTAAGTATATATGTGCATCTTTTTAAAAACATGGAGGTCATAAACTTAAAAAAGAAATAAGTCTTTTAATAGACTATAGGGGCCATTTGGTTTGGAAGTGAATTGTCGAAGTGGTGGAAGTCTGGAAGTAGCACTTCGGTGGAAGTGAACAGTTCAGCTGGAACTATCCACTTCAGTGTATTTGGTTCAAGCTGAAAACTGGATTTCAGATACCACTTCCTGTGTTTGGATGGTTGAAGTGGGAATATGATCACCACTTCGGTGAGGGGATAAAGTTGTCATTTCATGTGTTTTACATTTATTCAATTAAATCATAGAGTAAAAATTAAAAAAAAAAAGAATTTGTTAGTATCAACAATAATATAATTACATATTACTTTTAATTTCATAAAAAATAGTTATAAAAAATTTTGTTTTATTATTTTGGTATTGTATGATAAAAAATTTATTCATAATATATGTTTATAATATAGGGACCACAGTGTACAAATTCTCTGTATCCACTGTCCATGTAAATAAGTTAAATTTAGGGCCAAAAAGTGTTATATAATCAAATGAATGAATTCAACCCACACATTTATGTTTCTTCTTCATAAGAAACTACCACATGATTCAAGCTCTCCAAAAGTGCACAGAAAATCAAATTCTCAACAAAGTTTCATAACAATAATAAAAAAGAAAAAGAAAATAAGAAAAAGCTTCAAATGAAATGAGCCAGCAACAACCAGATCACATGTAGATGTTTCAAGCTGGATCTTGATCATCATCATCATCATCATCATCATCATCTTCATCATCTTCACAAAGTATATATACACATGATCAGAAGAAGCTGGTGATAAGTCATGACATGGTTGTGTAGATGGAGAACACCATGAGCCCACATTGAGAAGGACAAGACCTTAAGCATGCTAAGCATGCCATGCATGCAAGATCAAATCCAAGAAGTGGGGAACATAGTGAGCCCTATCATCTTCATCATCCAGTGTGACATGTTTGCTTCTTATATATTCAGTACCATACTACGTACCTTCCAATAATGCAATTAAAGCTAGCTCCTCACCTACTACTTATTCATTCTCTTACTATATAACCACCACTGCCTAATTACTCTCCAAATTCTCACTCCATGCATATCTCACAAGTTAATATATATATATATATATATATAAGTATCTATATATATAGTATATTGTGGAGCATCACCCTTGAAAACTGCAGCATTTTCAGTAGTGGAATAGGAATCTTCTGGTGTGTGTGTGTGTGTGTGTGTGTGTGTGAATGAGAGAAAGTGAGAAAGAGGAGTGTGACTTGAAATTTGTTTAAAAGAAGATAGGAAAGAAAATCATATAGAAATTCACATAAATGGTAAAAAAATTAAGACTTATATAGTTTGACAATTTTACTTATTCTATGTTTTTTTCCCTAATAAGACTTGAGGAACAAAATTATAATTGTTTTGAAAAATCTATATCTGTAAGTAAATTATATATGAAGGATTTTATAGTAAACCTTAATATATAGCACAACAAGGGAAGATCGATCGATAAGTAATTTGTTATTTACGAAACAAATCTATTAATGTTATGCATTAAAAATCAAACTACATAATTATCAAGTTAATGTATGCGGGATTAATTAATTAATAGGTTTGGAAATTAGAAGCAATACAATTATTTTCGTTTTGCAATGGATTGCATAGCTTTTTTATATTTATGAAAGTTGAGTAACTTGATGGTGATATTTATTTTAGTAAAATGAATGCAGTTCGTAGGAAAAAATAATTGAATGTATAGTATTGAAACTTGGTTTTTATATATTATTTATTTATTTTTCTTTCCTTTTGGCTTTTGATTTGATTTAGCAACATTTATACTGAAATTTACTGTTTTGTCATTAGGGTTACAAATGAAATAAACTATGCATCATTAATTAAGAAGTTGGAAAAGGTTAAGAGGGTTTTTTTTTAATGAGACAATTAATTAACTAGGGTTTTCAAATTGTAAGTTCTAGCTCTCTTTGTTATTCTTGTGGATTGTTATTACTCTTGATACATAAACAATGGCAATATCTTTAGAAGAATTCTAAACATAGAAACATCATAAATTACTCCTCAATATTGAACATTATAAAAAAAATAAATAAAAGAAAACATTTAACAAAATAGCTAGTGTTTCAACACTATGATGTTACAAGATGCACAACAAGACTAGTCTACTTTTTAATTCTAACATTAACTTAACTTTGAACAAAGAAAATTAAGAAAATTAAGAAAATTAAGAAGAAGAAGAAGAAGAAGAAGAAGAAGAAGCTAACTTATGTCAAAAAAGAAGAAATAAGCATGAGATCAGCTAGCAAATTCAGTGGTGCTTAGACTTGTGATCTTTAGGTCCATAGTAATCTTCATGAATACTGTTATGGAGCTCTTGCTGAACTCTTGTGCTATGATCATCATCATCCTTGCAATGAACTGATCCTCTAAGACCATTTCCTCTCTCCTGATATTAAACCAACAACTTATACAAATAATTTAAAAAAAAACCATTTCATTGCTATATATATATATATGATCATATATCTCAAAGAACTCAATAATACTTACAATAAGTTTTCTATGGAAACTTGGCAAATTTTGCTGTTGTCTTTGTTGATGATGTTGTTCCAAATTGATGCCTAAACAAGAAGAGAAAGCAAAAAAGAAAGATAAGCATTTATCTCAAAGGACAGAAAAGTTAATAAAGGTTATATATACATATATATTTTATACCTTGAACTTTGGTGATGGCCAAGAGAAGAAGAAGGAGAACCATTGATGTAATTTCTTGCCTCATCTGGAGAAGCAAGAGCTTGATAAAAAGGAGTGAATTGATAGAAAAACTCAGAGAGGTTTGAGAGTGTTTGTCATGTGAATTAATTAGGCCTCAAAGTTCATTATATATATATATATATATATGGGATGGGTCCTATATATAGTTTAGGACATGCCTTAGATAATGGAGGCATGGTCCAAATGCCGAGAGGTTTTCTCCTTACATAAAATAATAATAATAATAATAATAATAATAATAATATATAAATAAGATAGAAAAATAGGGATTTGTGTTAGAGCTAGTGTTAATTTTTTTTCTATCATCTTATTATTCTATTTGATGTTGTCACTCTTGTAGGAAGTATGTTTCCATGAATTTTGGACCTTGCTTAAATTTGTTGTTAGGACTGATATGTGACATGATTTTCATATATTTTTAATTAATTAGATCATTATTTAACTAAGTTAATGAAACAAAATCAGTGTAATTAAATTTAATTAGTTTAATTAAGATTAGTAATAATTAAGCTTAAAATAAGAGATTTTTTTTAGCTTGTTTGTGACTAAGTCTTGAATATGCAAGTAATGCAAAATTAATCTAAAAATTTTAATTATATTTGAGCTTGTTTATGCCTAACCCAAACTCGAACCTCTAATAAACACATTAAAATTGAAGAAAGTAGCCGAGATTTCTCCGACAAGACTTGAGTCAAACACAAATGTTTGCCTAATCATATATAACTAATTGATTGTCTCTAAGTTCACTTATATTATGTTTAGTGGGGCTTATTACATTTATTATCAATGAAATAATTAGTGTTTTTTAATTAAGATTAACGGAAAGATTAGATTAAACAATGAGGATTAGGAATGCTGCATCATCCTACTCTAAGTCATTCTATATTAATTAGGTATAATATTAATATTAATAGTATCGATAATTAATGAAACTCTTTATTAGTTAGCATAACATTCTTCTCAAACTATGGATGGTGGTGTGGTTAAGCTGAAACATTGAATAAACATTGCATGAACTTTTATAAGCAGTTTAGTATAAACATGTTTCTGTTTATAAGGGAACATGCTCTTCTTGGACTATTTACAATACTTGAATATCAAATGCATAGTTAGGCACATATGATGAATATATAACTTAATTTGTTGAGTGTTTTGTTTATGATGAGAAATAAAATAAACGAAACGGATTAATTAATTATATTTCTTAATTAAATTGTTATAGCAATAGAATTTAAGCTTCATGTAAAATAATATTCACTTATTCTTTATATAGCTAGTACATGCCTTGGTATATAGAGTACATTAATATTTTGCAAGGCATGTGTTTTTTTTAATGGAGGTTCTATATATATATATATATAATAAAAATATTATTTTAATTCCAAAAATGACCGATTTGTCAACGAACTTGTGGTCTATTGGCACCAGGTCATCTACGTATAGAAGATTTGTATCATTGCCTATGAGACGAGTTGGAATCTCAACTCATATACATGATGAGGGCAGTGAAGGGTTGAGGCATTACTCTTTTTCTGCATGCCCCTAATGTGACTTATTCAATTTGTTAAAAAACAGTGACCAATTTTGTTAATTTTTTTATTCACTTAAGAGAAACAGTTAATCAGTATAACATGAAATGAATAGGCTAAAATGCCAAAAACAAAAAAAGAAAAAGTTTAGTTGATCTAAATACTAAAATTATAATGAATATTTTTCTTAAATTGGGTGAGAACTAAATATCAGACAAGATAAGGATAGACTTTTAAGGGAAAAGAAAATAAAATTTAATAAACAACGAGCTCTTCGTTTAATGGTATTTATCTTTTGCGTAAGGTGTGCATTTCGAGGAAGATTCAAGATCGAACCCAAAATCCCACATAAACGAGGGCACAGGTGCTTATTAATCTTGCTCCAAGTCTATGTACACCCCTTACTTCTGATGAGAGTGTATATAAATGGGCATGACATACAAGTAATAGAGTGTGCAATTGGTGCAAAGTTGTCAATTTCACAAAGAACTAGGAATTAAATACTAATAGAATCCATCGACGCCAATTGGAGCTACAAGAACGAAGTGATCACCAACAAACAATAACTAGCATGGGCAATTGTGTTCGAATACACCCCATTTCTTAACTCTAGGTCTAAATTCATAAGGCTAGCCAATCAATCTAAATACTAATTAATATCAATAGTTCAAAATAAATCTCTTTTGAGGCTCATTAGACAATCTTGGGACTCTAGAAGTGTTGTAAGGCTAGTCAAGATGCTCATATATGTTAGGGTTCCTTGTACATACATGTATTATACGTATATATATACGTATACTCTTTCTTCCTTCCTATATATTTGTAATCATTCTTATCAATACATTCATCATTCCCTCTTACATGGTATCACATAGCTAGGTTACTCCGGTAATAATGCCGGCAGCCTCTCCGGCAGCTTCCGTTCATCTCGTCTGAACTATGACCGCCCAGCTCCCCATCGCCGCCCAGCTCCCAGCCTTCACCGCCGCGCACATTCCCAGCTCCCGCCGTCTCACCTCTCCGCCCATCTCTCCGAGCCAAGCCCCGCGCCCCACACTCCCCCCTCTCCACAACCTCGCCCCGCCGCTGCCGTCTCTCCCAGTCCGCGCACAGCCGCCGCCCGCCTCAGCCGCTCCACAGCCGCCTTGCCGCCGCCTTGCCTCTCCACAGCCGCCTTGCCGCGCACAGTCCTTGCACAGCCGCCGCCTTGCCCTGCCACTGCCGCTGCGTCCCTCTCAGCCCTGCCGCCTGCCAGCTCCGGTCGCTTCAGCTTCTCTCCGGCGATCTTTGGGTTTCGTGTCCAAACCTTTCAGCTGCTATTCCCAACATTAGCACTCCAACATTAGCCCATGCTGCTGTCTGGAATCTATAATCCAGACAAACATATGCTTCTCTATATAATTATCTAATTATATATATATATATATATATATATATATATATATATATATATATATATATATATATATATATTATTTAAAAAAAAAACATCAGTACTGTTCACGGAAAAAAAAAAATCTCATCAGTACAAACCTTTCAGCTGCTATTCCCAACATTAGCCCGTGCTGCTGTCTGGAATCTATACTCCAGACAAACACATGCTTATATATATATATATATTATTAAAAAAAAAAAATGACCTCTTCTGCTTCTCCTAATTTTCTTACTCCGGTTGATGTCAAATTAAATAGCTCCAATTACAAAGAATGGTACACAACTGTGCGTATCATTTTACTTGGAATGGAGTTACTTGACCATGTCGACGGCACCTCCTCTCCTCCTGAAAAGACTAACAGTTCTTCTTCCTCATGGTTCACAGTTGATCATCGAGCCATGACTCTCATCTGTCAGTCATGTGAAGTTGATATTCGCATGGAGATTGGACATCTTCCGACTGCCTTCGCTATGTGGGATCACTTACGTCATATGTTTGAGCAATCCAGTTCCGCTCGTCAGTATGCTATTTTACAGGATCTCACTTATGTCCAACAAAGGGACCGTTCTGTTCGAGACTATGTTACTGAACTGCGATCTTTGTGGAGACAACTTGACTCTTTGGAGCCTTCCACTTGTATAACGTGCAAGTGCTGTAAGGCTCGCCTTCAGTCCCGCCAGACACAACGCACTTTTGAGTTCCTGATGCGTCTTCGTCCCGATTATAAGGCTGTCCGCAGCCAATTACTCAATCGCGACCCTATTCCAGCATTTGACGATGTTGTGCGAAGTGTCGTAGCTGAAGAGACTCGGTTACATGCTCTTTCGTCTCCTAGCTTGCGTCCTACTGATACAGTCCTTGCTATCACATCTTCGCGCTCCCCTCGGTTATCTTCTTCTTCCCCTGGATCATCGTCCTTTTGTCGTTATTGCAAACGGCAAGGACATGTGAAGACTCACTGCCCGAAGCTTCAGAACCGACCACCGCAGCATTCTCACCCTCGTCCTCCTCAGCGATCATCTAGCGTCTCTTCTTCACCTCATGTTGCTACTGTTGAGGCTGTGACTCCTGATTCTTCTGGTATTCTTGCATCTCAGGTTGCTCAACTTACCGAGCAAATTCATGCTATGCAGCGTGCTATGCAGTCCAGCTCTTCTGTCATGTCTGCTGCTTCTGGTATGTCTTCTTCCTCATGGATTTTAGACTCTGGTGCCACTCATCATATGACTGCGGATGCTACCACCCTAGTTAACCTTTCTAGCATTCAACCATTTTCTATTATTCGAACTGCTGATGGAAGTCTTCTTCCTGTCACGCAGTTCGGTCACCTTCAGTCTTCTTCATTCACTATTCCCACAGTACATAATGTTCCTACTTTAGCTTTAAATCTTATTTCTGTCAGTCAGCTCACTGATCATGGATTAACTATTACCTTCTCCTCTTCTGACTGTTCTGTGCAGGACCATCGTACAGGCCAGAGGATTGGGACCGGGCGTAGAGTTGGCGGGCTTTATCACCTAGACTCTCTTCATCTTCCTGTATCTTCTTCTCCCTCTACTTGTAATCCCGTTATTTTTACATCTGCTTGTTCTTTAGATCGCTGGCATTCTCGTTTAGGTCATGTATCTAAAGATCGTCTAAAACTCCTAACTAGTTCAGGCCATCTTGGCTCAGTCTCCTCAGACTCTTTATCTGCTTGTACGGGTTGTAAACTTGCTAAACAATCGGCGCTTCCTTTTCCCTCTAGTACATCATTATCTGTTTCTACCTTTGACTTAGTTCATTCTGATATTTGGGGACCTGCTCCTTCTTCTTCTCTCTCTGGATTTTCTTATTACATAAGCTTCATTGATGATTTTTCTCGCTATACCTGGCTATATCTTATGCGCTCTCGATCTAAAGTATTTACCATTTATTCTCAATTCACACAAATGATACATACTCAGTTCGGTCATCGGATTAAAATTCTTCGAACCGACGGCGCTAAAGAGTACCTCTCTATATCCTTTTGTGCCTTACTTTCCTCTCACGGCACTCTTTCCCAGCAGTCTTGTCCTTATACACCCGCTCAGAATGGTGTCGCTGAGCGCAAGCATCGCCATATTCTTGACACTACTCGTGCTCTTCTTATTACCTCGTCTGTTCCCCAACATTTTTGGGCTGAAGCTGTTCTCACTTCTATCTATCTCATCAATAGAACACCCTCCTCTGCTCTTTCTGGTCTGACCCCTTATGAGCGTCTTTTCTCTTCTCCGCCTTCTTATGGTCATCTTCGCATATTTGGCTGTGTCTGCTTCGTTCTACTACCCTCAATTGAGAGAACTAAATTCTCTCCACGTTCTGCAATGTGCATTTTTCTTGGCTACAGCTCTGAACATAAGGGTTACCATTGCTATGATCCTACTTCTCGTCGTCTTCGTATCTCTCATAATGTTACCTTTCTTAAAGACACACCCTTCTATTCTTCTCCTTCTCAAGAGTGTTCTATCCGTAAGACTTTCTCTTCTCCTACCCTTCTACCTTATATTATTTTGCCTGCCTCTTATCTTCCCTCCGCCTCCCCGACTCCGCACACCGCTTCACCTGATCTCATTGGCGCTTCCCCACCTCCCCCCATCATTTCCTCTTCTACATACCCCACTACCTCTTCTGATACTTTAGGTGATTCTCCCGCTCTTTCGCCAGCTCCTGCCTCTCCTGAGGATGCTCCTGCTATCCCCCGTCGTTACCCAGATCGTGTTCGTCATCCTCCAGCTCGGTATGCTCTATCTCTCTCTTCTACTTACACCCCCCCTTTTCAGACCTTTCTTGCTGCTATTCATACTCATTATGAGCCACAGTCATATCGTGAGGCTGTTCAGCACTCCCATTGGCAGCAAGCTATGACAGAGGAACTTGGGGCTCTTGAGCGCATGCATACCTGGGATCTCGTTCCCCTACCTTCTGGTGTTACTCCTATTAGTTGTCGGTGGATTTATCGGGTTAAGACCCGAGCTGATGGCACAATTGAGCGCTATAAGGCACGCCTAGTTGCTCGCGGTTTTACTCAGGAGTATGGCGTTGATTATGAGGAGACTTTCGCTCCTGTGGCCAAGTTGACTACCGTTCGTATTCTTATTGCTATTGCTGCAGCACGTCAGTGGCCTCTCTATCAGTTAGATGTGACCAATGCCTTCTTACATGGGGATATTTCTGAGGAGGTTTATATGACTCCTCCTCCGGGTTTCTCACATTGTTCTCAGCATGTCTGTCGTCTACGTCGGGCTATTTATGGACTCAAACAGGCTCCTCGCGCCTGGTTTGAGCGTTTTCGCAGTGTGGTTCTTGCACTTGGATTTACAGAGAGCTCTCATGATTATGCCCTTTTCACTAGACAGACTTCTCGTGGTCTCACCATTCTTCTTCTCTATGTTGATGATATGGTTATTTCTGGTGATGATGCTGATACTATTCTTTCTTTGAAACAGAGGTTACACACCGAGTTTCAGATGAAAGATCTTGGCCCTCTCCGTTATTTTCTGGGTCTTGAGATTGCTTATTCACGACGTGGTTATTTGGTATCTCAGCAGAAATACATTTCTGATATTTTTCGACGGGCTGGCATCTCTGATCTCCGTACTGCTTCTACTCCTATTGAGCTGCATCATCGTCTCTCCTCTACTGATGGAGAACTTTTAGTTGATCCCACTCGTTATCGCGCACTTGTTGGAGCTCTTGTTTATTTGACTATCACTCGACCTGACATTGCTTATGTTGTTCGAGTTCTTAGTCAATTTGTGAGTACTCCTCGCTCTACTCATTACACTTCTCTTCTTCGAGTTCTACGCTATCTTCGTGGTACTCTCACTCGATCTCTGTTTTTCTCTGCCACGTCCTCCTTAGAGCTCCGTGCCTATTGTGATGCTGATTGGGCAGGTGATTCTACTGATCGCCGTTCTACCACTGGTTTCTGTATTTTCCTTGGTGATTCTCTTATCTCTTGGAAAAGCAAGAAACAATCCACCGTTGCTCTTTCCACTGCTGAGGCTGAGTATGATGCTATGTCTTCCACTGCCAAGGAGGTTCTTTGGTTGCGTCAAATTTTGATGGACTTTGGTGTCTCTATATCTGCTCTCACTCCTATCTACTGTGACAACCAGAGTGCCATCAAAATTGCAGCTAATCCAGTGTTTCATGAACGCACCAAACATCTTGAGGTTGCTCTTCATTTTGTCCGTCATCACTATCTTGCCGGCACCATTCGTCTTCCTTATGTTACCTCCGCCCACCAACTTGCTGATTTTTTCACTAAATCACATACTATTTCTCGTTTCCAGTTTCTAATAGGCAAACTCTCGGTTTATGACCCACCGTGAGTTTGAAGGGGTGTGTTAAGGTTCCTTGTACATACATTGTATGTGTTAGGGTTCCTTGTACATACATGTATTATACGTATATATATACGTATACTCTTTCTTCCTTCCTATATATTTGTAATCATTCTTATCAATACATTCATCATTCCCTCTTACAATATAGGCAAAGAAAGATGAAAAGGAAGTGTGACTGATCTCTTATAAGAAAGCATTCACTAGTAGACAATTCATGGAACACTTAGTCAAATTCAATATGGCTTTATTTTTATATCAAAGATAGTATAGAGAATACCTTATTGGTCACTAAGAGGGAAAGAAGTTGAATGACATCTTTAACATTATTCTTCTACCCATTAAAGACCCTTCCATTTACATTATCATGCATGTTCTATAAAGTTGAGTCAAGGGATGGCTAGGTGATATAAAATTCCTTTCTCTGCCATGTCTTGAATCCTTTCATGGGGTTGCTCTATCCAATGGAATCCCATCTCATCAACCCCTTGTTTTGTTACACATGTTCTAGAAACTAGATCAACTACTAGCTAGGGGGAGGAAATTAAAAGGATTCACTATGTTCATATATAATTTTTTTTTATCCATCTTTCTCGCTAGGACAGAAGAACTCATCGAACAATTCTCTTATGAATTTTTTTTACCAATTCCGTTACCTTATCTTTACACATAATTGGCAAAAAAAAAGTTCCATAGTTTTAGTAGACAAGAAAATAAGTTAATTTGTTCTATGGTTTAGGAAAGAAAGTTGTGCGCCCAACTTTGGAAGCATGTAAAGTCCAAAAGACTAAAAATGAATTCCTTAATTGGAAATGGAGTAAGAACTTTAGTGACTACAAGAAATTGAGTTTTGTTAGCCACCTTCACACCAAAATTAGATCATTTAGAAGCATTGCATAAGAAGTTCTTTTACTTCTAAACAATCATAGAGAAAATGAGTAATAGTTAAAAATAATAATTTGTTATACTTTAAAATAGTGTTTGTTTGGAGGGTTTTGCATCCAATGAGAGATTTGGTTTTATAGCCAAATTGATATTCTCACATACGTAGCCTGTAATCAACCAAAAGAAAAAATCCTTTGAGTAGAGGGTAACCACAAGCATCACCACCCCTAGCATGCATTTACCTCTTTAATAACTAATTTAATAATAAAATTAGTAGTTGAACTAATTAACAAATTTAATACAATACTTAATACAACAAATCAAGTATGATATTAATTTAATGAAATATTTAATTAACTAATTTAATACAATATTAATTTAATATGAAAACTAATTAACTAATTAAAAGCACCACCCTCCCAAACAAATACAGTAATAAATTTAATATTAAATTAATAGTTGAACTAATTAATATGATACATAAATTCATTAAAATAACATAAAATCATGTAATACAATATTTTCATTTACATCTAACCAAACATCAGATATGACTGCACTATATTTTAAAATCCATATATTCCCAGTAATATTGTAAGAAAATTAGAAAATCTATTAGTTTCTTTCTATTAGTCCTTAAGTAATCAAGTATATTAAATCAACATATATTCTAAGCAAAAAGAAACATATTAGTTATAATAGTTAAAGAGTTTAAGGCTATATCACCGATTATAAACAAATTAAACAGTTTAGATGAAACAAATGAAAAGCACAACTTTTTTTTTAGTTTAAAAGCCAAAACAAACATTCGCTGAATATTTAATAGTTGTAGTGGCTTTAATCCAAATTATTTTTAACAAAATGCTTATTCATTTCAATATAAAACAATCATTGATCAACTAATAATGGAGTTGCATAAAAGTGTAACGTGAACCAAATTAAGTAGCTGAATAGTCAAAATAAAAAACAAAAGGAACAATTGAATAATCAAAATCAACTTTTTTTTTTTTTGGCTTATTAGCAAAACACAACAATTCTTTTTTTTTTTTTTCATTTTTTACACTTTAAATACCACTGATGAGTGCTCATTCATACATGTTTTTTTATTCAATTAATAACACTCATTTTATGTTATTTCTAGTTTAACGGTAGTTTAATCATTTTGTTTATCATTTCAGGCACTAGGAACCTTATTCAGAGCAAAAAAGAATAAATGTGGGTGTTTTGGAGTAATTTTGAGTCAAAGATATGTGTTATTCCAAGACCCACGTCCTATCCACGCTCGTAGAAATTGTTGTGGGTTTCATCAAGCATTCCTAAAGAGGTTTCTACAAAATTTTGAGTTTTATAGAGTGGCCATGGCCTCATTCACGGCCTATGTATCCACGCATATGGGTGGCCCAATGATTGATGGCAATGCTCGTGCAAAAACACTGTAGCATGATATTATAGTAAAGTACTGTACCATCGATAATATAGGAACACCCATAAAAACCCATGGGATGCCCCATGCCCGAGGGCAGGCTATGGATCCACACAAGTTTTTAAATATAAAGGCCCGATTGCTAGGGTTTTGGGTAAGTTTTTGGCTGCCTCTTTGGGGGCTTCTTCGCCACTTCTCTTGGGGGTTTGGATAGCACATCCAGGATATATGACGCAACTTAAGGAGAGATCCCAGCTGCTATATTGGCATGGAGGTTGGGAAAATGAGGGCGGATTTGCAAAGGAAGCCATTTCCTTGGAGGGGTTTCATCACTCAATAGGATTGCAAAGCTTCAAATTGGTATTATCATGTTTTATTTTTCATATTATTTCTTGGGTTTTCATATGAACTTCTCGATGATGAGAAACTAATTTCCTTTAATATAATGACTTAGGTAAACCCTTAGACAACTTGTAGTTAGATATATTTTAAATCATTTTATATCGATTTGGTTGTGATTTGCTTGTATTTTTATCACTGTATTGAATTCATTATAGTGAGGCTCAAATCTAATTATTTTGACACATGCTTGGAGATGTGAGAATCCCTAGCAATTAGGATATAGCACAAGTGAAGAGAGTTGTGATGCTCCTAGAGATAGAGCATTGTAATTCTTCCATTTAGGGTTAGGGAGAGAATCAAGCCCTAATTTGGGTATAATCCAAAGATTCAAAACATAAATTTGCCACCTAAGATAAGAATTCATTCCAATAAATTCTATATTTAACCTGCAAGCCTGAATCTACTAACCACCCTTTATTGAAGTCCTTGAATTTGATAACGGAAAATTGATATTTTCTTTTATTTAAAAGTCTTGAAGCTAGTTTTAGAAATGCATGATTTGTTTGGATGATGTACCATTTTGTGTGTAAGAATAAGATGTTGTGGTGTACATTTTTGTTTTTAATTAATCTATCTTTAATTTTTATTTAGTGGTTATTTCAGATTGCCTAGATTATTTTGAAATGCATGGCTATTTTATTATACAAAGTTTTGGTTTATGTGTTTTCATTTAAAGCCTTGAAGCTAGTTTTATGAAATGCATGTGTATATTTTTGCTTTCAGTTATAGTTGCGCATCTTATTTGCTTCTGATATAGATTCACATCTCGTACCACAAGCAAGAGTTGGCTTGGCATTGATGAGGATATGCCAATGTGTTTTTTTTTAGAATTAACTGGGCCAAATGAGTGAACTTATACGTAAATTATATAGGCATAGGTTTATATAACTTTACTTGATTAATTAGTCTTGTTTCCACAACATCTATCCTGGCTCAAGGAGAATTCTAATTCTTTATGGTAAATGAGTCGAGCTCAAATTTAGGCTTGTTTTTTGTTAAATTAGACCAAGCTTTCTTATGATTCCTTTGGATTTAAAGAAATGCAATGACTTTTAGGATATATTTTTCACATAAAATACTTACCGACTTAATTTACACAGTTTTCAGGTACAATGGACATAGACACACCAGTTCATGCACATCCCCTTACTCTTAATTTTTATGGTTCAAAGAAAATTCATTTTTTTAGGGTAAAAGATATTTTTGTGTGGACATTTTATTGGAGATGCACCAATATTTTATTTTCCTATTTTAGATAATGGTTATTTGTTAGTGTTGAAACACAAAGTTGACATTATTTGACAACTTGTTCAACTGAAGGTCTAAGATGATGAGTCATGCGATGATGTGACACTGTGGTAATATGGCATTTATGACAAAGCTTGTGATGTGTTGTTGAAGACAGTACTTTAGAGAAGATTTTTTTTGGTCAAAAACTATTGAAGAAAAAAGCTATCTTTAAAAGAGCTATAAAAAGGGAGAATAGTCTTACTTGGGGCAAGACCTACTAGTTAGGTTTGGCAAGATGAAGACAAAGTTAAGAAGAAGATCTAAAGCCATTGACAAATATGGATGAAACTAAATATGGTAAGATTTGAAGACTTGATGAAAAACTAAACTTGGGTGACTTAGAGACTAAAACATTATGAAAAACCAAATTTGCCTAAATTGGAGATCAAATTTGACAAGCTCGAAGATTTGTTGAAGATCTTTTGAAGATCCTTAGAGGGCCATTTGGAGTCTTTGGTATTGTAAAGCATGCAATGGTCGGAGTACAACTCTATTGAGGAGTTTGGCTAGTTTTTGGCAGGTCAAGATCGGAAGGGTTCCATAACGTTCGACTCACACACAACCAAGAGGGTTAGAGGGGTCTTGAGATCTCGTTGTAGCGGAAGGTGGAACTCATTCAAGCTCACCAAGTGGGCCACTTTTCAAGCTCGGTTGCATTGGAGTTGCAACGGCTAAATTTGGATCCAAATATAATAGCCCGGAGACTCTAAAAGAGATGCTCAATTTGTGGGATAAAGATATTTATATAAGACCTTATTTTGAAGATTTAGACAAAGGAAAGTGACCCAAGAGCATAGGTGAAAGAGTGGGTATCAGACAATCAAAAGAGAGGGTGCTTGTAATCTATGGTAAGGATGAGTGAGAGATTTGTATATATTCATATTTGTTTTCCTCGTTTACTAGATTTATCTCACGGCTTGACCCCCAGACATGGGCTATTATTGAGCCCAACCGTGTAAACTATTCTGGTATCTCTTCTCTTATTTTTGTGATTCAGTTACGATTGCTCACATGAAATATTAATTGACCATCAATCCACAACTCCCCCAGGTAACTAGCATTATTAATTGTTTTTCTAAATTCGGATGACTATCATTTATTTGTAGAGTTAATTTAGTAAGCCTATTTGGTAAAATTATACAAATGCATTAGCCTTCGTTCTACCAGTATATCTCTTCATTCATTTAGGCATAAAAGTATTTCTCTATCTTGGTAAAATTATTTTTTATCACATAATTTTTAATTTAAATTGGTTTAGAGTTTATGGTTCTTAACAAATGAGTGAGTCAGAGACTTTTAAAGAAATAGATTATGTTTGAATTTAGTAGGAATTAAGATTATTTTATTTATTTATTTTATTTTATTTTTTATTCACTTGCATAACCTAGCAAGCCATTAACATTTGGTGTGTTTTATTTTCACTTTACCGGTACATCTATGTAGAATAGATCATTGCTTATATTTGCTCATGTGTGCTATCTTTGATAGTAACTTAAAAATTTAATTAAACTTGTGGGCGAAGTGAAACAAATAGTTAAAATAAACACTAGGGGGCCGTTTGGTTCGCGGTAATGTGAAAACATTACCGGGAATCTGACGGTAATGTGAAAATATTACCATGTTTGGTTACTGTAGCAATGATAATGTGAATGGTAATGTGAGATTACCAATAGTGAAATATTACCAAATGAGGTGGTAAGAGGTGGTAATCCAGATTACCAGGTTGGTGGTAATCTGGAAATTTTATTTTTTCCATTTATACCCCCAGTTATTTAACCTAATTTCATATCATACTTATTATCAAAACCCTAGTTTTGTACCATTTTTATTGAAATATTTATAACATAATATATATATATATATATATATATATATATATATATATATATATATATATATATATATATATATATATATTATTTATTTATTTATTTATTTAATATCTAATTATTTAATTATATATATAATTATAATAATTATATATTGAATAAATTTACCTAAACACCCCTATATATAAAATTTTGAAAATTTTACTTTAAAGTAGTTTGATAAATAAATAATAAAAAAATATATATAATTTAATTATATATATAATTAAATAAATAAATATATATATATATAATTATATATTATAATTTAATTATTTATTTATCTAAATATTTTAAATTAAAATTTTTTAAATTTTATATGTAGGGGTATTTAGGTAAATTTGACATATTACTGAGGTGATTACCATAACTAACCAAACATGGTAATGAAATATTACTAGTAATATAAGTTCTCAATCAAACACAGTAATCTCACATTACCACAACATTCCCACGCATATAATATTCCTGACCTCATTACCGTGGTAATCTCATTACCGTGAACCAAACGCCCCTAGGTGTAATTTTGGAAAACTTTTGCACCAAAATGTAATTCAAAACATATTTACCAAAAGAGGGGGTTTAAAACGTAAAAACCCTCCACACCGCCTCCAGTCCCACTATAAAACCTCTCCTTTCCCGCACCTCAATAGAGTCCTCAAATCGTGAATAAGGACTTCGCCGGAGAGCAGCACGCTGCCGCCAAGACTTTCTCTCTCTTTCTTTCTCTCCAAGTGCTTCTGTTCGCCATGTCTGCCACATCGACCAGCGCCGACGGCGGCGCGGCCTCCTCTGCGGCATCGGACGTTCCATTCATCACGCCCCCTGCGACGATTCCTGATGATCCAGCATCACCTTCTGCTGCGGGCCTAACGCAAGCACTTCCCTTCTCTTCCGGGAACCCTAGAATCGAAGAAACCCGAGGAATCATGCATCTCTACCCCGAGGACTCCTCATCGCCTTCTACTCTCCCGGTATGCTTGTTAACCAGGATTTAGGGTTTCTTTCTTGTTCTTTTGGTTCGATTTGTTTCAATGCGAAAAGGAAATCGTGGTTTCAGGTTGGTAGGAAGCCTGTGGTGTGCGTTCTTGCGGTGCCGAACCACATGACCTACGCTGACTTCTGCCAGTTCTGCGGATCGTTTGTAATGCACATGCTCGAGATGCGGGTAGTCAGGTGAAAATTCAAATCTGGCTATCTTTTTCTTTCCCTGTTTTGGTGGATTGCTTAATTAATGCTTGTTTTTTATGAAATTTAGGAATGATGGGTTTGAGGATCATTACTGTGTGCTTATCTGGTTTGACGATCAGACGTTGACTGATGAATTTTATTGCCATTTCAATGGGAAGCCATTCTCTTCATTAGATGTATGCTATTTACAGTCATTTTATCAAGGCAATGGAAGGACTTCTTGTTTTACTCTTGGCTTTTGTTGTATTGTTTGTGGGCAGGATGATATTTGTCACATACGTTTCACTGTAGATGTGCAGTATACAGGATCCATAGAACATGCACAGAGCTCTGTTTCGAGCTCAGCAGAGCAACCCACCTGTCCAGTCTGTCTTGGTAAGTTTCTTTGTATTGACTTCCAAACAATGTCAATCTCTATTTTGCTTGGATTTGCATTCCGTATTTGTTAAATTCTGGTATAGTTGTCAATTTAATGGAACAAAGGTTATAATTACTGTATGAGTTACAATGAATTTCTTTATAGAGTGACCAGTAAGGTTTAGTTAACTGCCTGGATCCTCGTTCATAGATTGATAATAGAAGTCAAGAGAATGTATTGAAAAATGTGGCATGTTTGGACTGCCTAAGGTAGATGATATGTATGCATTAAGTGCTTAGTTTATTTAAAAATAAAAAATCATTCTATTTTGTATAACTGATTTGTTCATTGTTGAGTGCCTGATGTTACAGTGATGATTGTTAAATAGATTTTTAATCCTCAATATAAATCATTCTGTTTTATCACTTTCAAGTCTTGAGCACACCTTAGCTAGTGCAGTTTTAGTCTGTGGGTTTTGCTTAAGCAAAATTTTGTTTTGTAGAGAGATTTGACCAAGATACAAGTGGGATTCTTACGACAATCTGCAATCATTCTTTCCACTGTTCTTGTATATCAAAATGGACTGATTCTTCTTGTCCGGTGAGTAATCTCAATGTCATTTATATTGGCAGCATCAAAAGACATGGCATTGTTCTTCTCTCTGTGCTTGCCCTTCCCTTTTTTGGTTACGTGTACTGCTGTTTAACACTATGTTAGAATCAACTGGTGGAGTAAAACAACAGGTTTAACCATGGGCGGAGCTACATATAGTTTTGTGGGGTCAGGTGACCCCACAAAAATTTTAAAATTTTTTAATATATATTTATATAATAAGAAAAAAAAAAAAAACTAGGTTGACCTCATAAAATTAAAAAGTTTGGGTTATTTGTATTTTTTATAATGCTTTAACTGTATTTATAAAATATATACATGATTTGCTTGTATTATAAATGACAATATTATGTTAAGAGATTTATTGTAGAAGCACATGAACTTTTTTGTTTTTTATCTCTACATAACTTTACTTTTATTTTGTTATGTTGCATTTTAACATGTTCAAGAAAAAGTCAGAAACAATATCTTTTTATAGTACCGTTGGTCCTCTGCAAATGAAAAAATGATGTATTTTTTATTCATTTTCAGGTAATATATGTGGTTTGTATTAGAAACGTTTTTTTTTGTTTATTTGTGCTTCATATAATGGTTTAACTATAATTGTTATATATAGATAAATATGTTTGTATGTAGTACATATGATAATATTGCACTTATTGACCCCGCATCATAAATGTTCGGCTCCGCCACTCGGGTTTAACCTTTTATTCTCGTGTTACTTTACAATTTCTTTTATTTGTTTATTATTGGTTTGTAGTATTTGTAAAAATCATCTTTCTCCCTTTACCGATTCTTATTCTATTTTCTAGATGGGAGAGTTGAACTATTGAGTTCCCCATGCTTTAGTCTCTTTGCTTTTGTTATTGGCAATTGCGTAATTACATAAGTTTCTTATCGTCACATGTATTACATGTGACCCGAAAACTTGGTTATGTGGTGTTTCTCTATAGTTTTGCCTTAGTAGGTATAGAAGGAATATGTGTCTCCTTCCATTTAATCTTGGTAATTCACATTCTCTTTTTCTTGCCGCATCGAGCATCACCTACGCCCCTTCTATGGTTGATATCCTATATGGTGTTGTTATTTTTTAGCCAACTGCTTCTGCTGGACTTTTCTTTAGGCTTTTCTTGTCATCTTTTGGCATTTCCTTTTTGATGGGCATTGTAATATTCTTGGTTTTCTTCCTTTCACCAATAGTATGGCATGTTAAAGAAGGTAGACATAGGCTTTATGCATTACAAAGTGATGCCCTTGCCCTTGCCTTTTTATGGTCATTATCATCAGAGAGTAATCCTATTTCTCTTTTTTTTTTTTTTTTGGTCGTCTGATCAGTAATCATGACCTCTAACCACTCTTAGATTCAATGGCCAGTCCTACTTTTTTGTCAGCAATAGTCCTTCTGTCTATGTGGATGTAGGGTTGAGCAGCCTAAAATTCCTGACTTTATACAATCCCTTGATGGTTCTCGTGTTTAACAAGGAGTAACTATTGATCCTATTTTCTCTGTAATCTGTAGAACTACTGTCAAATTTAACTGTTTTGGGCATT
The DNA here is from genome assembly GCA_902712375.1 of Dioscorea dumetorum. NCBI lineage: Eukaryota > Viridiplantae > Streptophyta > Magnoliopsida > Dioscoreales > Dioscoreaceae > Dioscorea > Dioscorea dumetorum. The sequence continues at coordinate 30,304 of CACTHL010000266.1, forward strand.
ACACTCCAGTATTCACTTTGGCTAAGGGGCCGTTTGTTTCACCGAAGTGGGCACCGAAGTGGCCACTTCCAGCCCACTTCAGTGTGTTTGTTTCACTGATTTGAACCCGGAAGTGATGATGTGACAACTTCTGAGTTCAGCCACTTCGGTGTCTGACTTCAGCTGGAAAAGTCCCGAAGTCACCACTTCAGCCTTCCACTTTGCAATATTTTTCAATGATTAATAGAATAATTATTACCATGGTAATAAAATAATTAAATAACTACTTTCACTAATTAATAATTAAGCATAATATATTAACCGATTTAAATAATATGGTATTAAATTAATTATGTGATGTGCAAAGTTTTTAATTTAATAAATAAATTATTTATTACCATCGTAATAAAGTAATTAAATCATTTAATTAAATCATATGATTTAATTAAATAAATGTAAAAAATATGAAATGACAACTTTATCCCCTCACCGAAGTGGTGATCATATCTCCACTTCAACCATCCAAACACAGGAAGTGGTATCTGAAGTCTAGTTTTCAGCTTGAACCAAACACACTGAAGTGGATAGTTCCAGCTGAACTGTTTACTTCCACCGAAGTGCCACTTCCAGACTTCCACCACTTCGACAATTCACTTCCGAACCAAACGGCCCCTAAATGGAACTTTCTTTTCACTTATTTGGAAACTACTCTGACATATTTAATGCATAAACTTTGCTTGTTTTGCTTGTTAGCCTCTGGATAATTTGCCCATCCTGCAAAGAAATGCAATTAATGCTGCTACTTGAATTTTTTTTACAAATGATACCAGCAAGGGGCGTTATCCCGTTATTTTTTTAATTCTATTATATTGCTTATGCAAGTGTGTTTAGTTCTTCTGTATTTTTCTTGAGAAACTTGTAGCGAAATTGCTAGTACATTTACTTCTTTTGTTCATCATGATCAGGTTTGTAGGTACTGCCAGCAACAACCTGAAAAGCTGGTGTGTTCTGTTTGTAGAATTTTTGAGGATCTGAGGATGTGTGTTATTTGTGGCTTTGTTGGCTGCCAAAGGTGTGCATGTGTTCATATTTCCCTACTGGAACTTTAGATCTATTCATTGTGCATAGCCAATGAAACCTGATTTATTAGTAAGAAGTTCTTGCATTGCTACTGTATGTAAGAGAAGTTTGAGGATGTTCATATGCTTCAATCTTGCAGGAACAATGGGGGACATGCTGAAGAACACTGGATGGAAACACAACACTGTTATTCACTTGAGTTGCAATCGAGAAAAGTCTGGGATTATGCTGGAAAGAATTATGTTCACCGATTAATTCAATCGAAAACTGATGGGAAGCTAGTTGAGTTGAATGCTCGATGTGCTACAGATGGCGCTGCAGATCGTAAAAATGCTGATATGGAATTTGATGAGAAAATTGATGCTGTAACCAATTTATATCTGTTAAACTTAATTTTTTGTAACTTTGACAAACTTTTGCCTGTTACCTCTATTTATCTTATTGGATTTTTCAGATTCACAAGGAATACCAAGAACTCCTTGCATCCCAAACTATGAATCAGCGAAAGGTATGCTCTTGTTCTTCTTTTTTTTCTTTCTTTTCTTTTAATTGTTAGAGAAAAAGATATGCTCATTTTGTAATTTGAGTTTTTTCCGCATATTCCTCCTTATATATTGGAATTCCTCTATTTTTTAGTTAACGTGTGAAGATCATCACAACCACATATCACTTGTGGTAAATTCATCTTGTTTATAAAATACACGCACATGAAATTGCTCATCAATCTTGGTTTAAGACCTGACTAGTTTAGAACACCCATCTCCCATTGATGGATTGCATTTGGAGATGAAGAAATCTGGTTTTATAAACACTAAATGATTCCTTCTTGTCAGATCCAGAGAGGAAGGTCATATGGTTTGTAGATTAATTTTCTTTTATTTAGAAAAGATAAAAAATGCCAAGAAATTAAAACTGAGGACAAATGGAATCTAGTGTTAATAATAATCTAGGGAGTAATTTGTGCATCCAATGCGGACTTCATGGAGCTAAAATTTATTAAGTCCGTGGGATCACATGTTAATGATGACTTTAAAAACACATGCATGAAATATTATTTGGATAATTGAAATACTATGTGTAATTATCCACTATATCATTATTAGCAGTATATGTTCCGACTTCTGAATAGTTTTTTTGCTGTAGTTGTTTATTATGGTGTGGCCTTTGTGTCTAGGGAGTTTTACTTGAGGTTATGCTAAGAGAAAAGCGTGTGCGAAGTTGATTTTGCATATTTCTTGAGCAGTGAAACTTACATTTCTGTCGCAATGCAGCATTATGAATCACTTATTCTCGAAGCCAAAGAAGAGAATGAAAAGGAAATTGCTGAAGCCATAGAGAAAGCTTGCAGTCACAAGCTACAAAAGATACAACTCAAGTTTGATAAAGTTAACAAGGAGAAAATGTTTCTTGATGACGTAAGTTTGTCATTGGAATTTGTGTACTATGTTTTACAATTGAAACTTCAACTCATCTCATTTTTTTTAATATAGATCAATGAAAATCTTCGGAAAAATCAAGAAATATTGAAATCAAAAATTTTGGAGTTGGAACAAAGGTATCTTTCTTTATCTTAATAGTATCCATTATCATTGATTTCTGTGTAATTTATAAGCTTTATGTAAATATATGAGTGATACTGCAAATATGATACCCATATATAAATCACACTGATTCTTAGAACAATTATATGAGATGACATGACTGTTCTCTGACTGTTATCTTGCTTTCTGTTTGCAATTGTGTGAAATTGTTCCATAAAAGTCCTTCATTTGTTGACTACAAGCATAATAAGTCTTGGGCAATTTAACCATTTATTAAGGTTTCCTTGAAAGGGTAATTCTTAGAACGGGATTTTCGGTTTTCACATTTGTGATACTCCCTTTATATTTTCTTATGATTGTTCTAGGCTCTTTTGGACTATAGACTGGGAGCTTAAAATCTCGCTACCTAGCTAAGTAAAGATCTTGAGACCATAACGCATGAAAAATTTGAGGATTTTTGTATATGGATAAATCATTTGAGTTTTTTTGCGGATTTTTCATGGATAAAATTTCATGAAAGTCAAACCATAACGAATGAAAAATTTGGTGTGCATGGCTTCCTTTCCTCTTAGAGATGCATGATTTTCCAAGAAGGAATGCAATAGTATTCTTTTTTTTTTATTTTGAAGATTGGTCATAGGATTTTAACCATTCATTTTAATTGATGACTCATGTTTGGATTAAGCGTGGAGTGGGGGGTTGAGCTTACTTCTTGCTTACACATAATTTCAGGGAGCAAGTAGCAATGCAACTAAGAGATAAAAGAATACAGGATCTGGATGAACAGGTATGGTACATGGTTTTGTTATCTTTATTGTCAGTATCAAAATAAACAAATACAGCAATCTAAAATATAGCAACCCAACCTGCTATGATCCAAACAATTATTTTGTTTCCAAAATTCTTTGTTCCTCTGATTTTTACTACACTCAAATTTTATATTCTTGAAACACTTTTCTTATAATAATCTCTCCCAAATTTACCTAAAACTAAAGCCATCTCTTCCTTCATTTTTGTGTATTCATTTTCATACATATCATATTATGTTTTCCTATTGCAGCTTCAAGGTCTAATGATTTGCATTGAGACACCCAAGCCAGTGATTGAAGTTCCTAGCTCAACCTTAAGTGACATCACAGCACTGGCAGCATCCTCTTCAGGAAGCAAAAGCCCCAGACAAGCTAGAAGTAATCGGAATACCTGATGTATCATGGTAATTTTACTTTTTAGATTTGCAAACCAATTTCATGCTTTCATTTATTTAACTTTAATCAGATAACTAGTACATTTTAGTTTCAATTCAGACCTCTAACTGCTCTGTCCAAATTCATGCACAAACAGGGTAGAAAAAAGAGTTCAAGTCTGAAAAAACAACACGCATATGCTTAGTTTCCTTTCGATGTCCAGAAAGGGTTCTGGATATCGCAAAAGGAATTATTAGTAGTGCCACCCCATGGTTTTATAGATTGACATTGATGATCCCGGGAAGCGAAGAGATTGGGATGCAAGTTTTCATTGTTATCATTGTCTGGGAATGCCACCCATTTTTCTGTGTCACCACCACCATACTTCTCCCCCGCTGTAATCTTCTTGTTCTCTATCTCCCCGACATGATCCTTGAATTCCTTCTTCACGACATCGAGCACAATGTCTCCATATCTCTCACACCAGGACCTGTATCATTCACCATTATAAAAAGTATTTAGATTTAGAACATATGAGAATTAGACAGGTGATTGATTTACATATAAATTGGTGGTCATACTTTGGGAAGAAATGATTGAGGTCAGCCCTGTCCACTGGAAGCTTTGTGGATATTGCTTCTATCTGATCATCCCTGCCAAGGAAGAAAAGGAGAGAATTGAAGTTGGTATCTAAATCCTTTCATGATGCTTCACTGTGTTGCTGAGGAAGTAACATAAATAAAACTTTACGAGAAATTGAGGCTAGGATTGGTTGCACATAGCTCTGTTTGAATCCGAGATAGCTCCTTCTTTATGTTTTGTCCCAGTACCTTGACATAGAAAGAAAAAAGATGATGAGCTGATTTAGATTTAATCTCAATGAGAAGGCAATGTGGAACATGAGGATTCCCCCAAGTTCTATGACAAATATCATGCAAATAATAATGTTATATGGAAGGGATCACAAAAACAAGAAGAAAAAAAAAACCAATTCTTCAAACCTTATCAATGAAGAAATCAGAAGAATTGCCATCTGAATGCAACTTGTTCTTGATCTTCTTGGTATCAAGCACTTCTCCAGTGGGAGCGGCCGTGAGCGCGCAATGCATTGACATTGAGGGAGCTCCATCTGACCTCTCCCCAGTGCCCAAACAGTCTGTCACTTCCTCATCCTCACCATTGCCTCTTCTCCATTTCCTTAGCCCATCTAAACCCCAATGTTTCTTCTTTCCAGTTTTTCCACTCCCTCCTTTCTCTTCAGCGTTCTCATCTTGTCCATCCTTCTGAAACAATGACCGGAACGGCTTCCTCTTTCCCATCTCGGTCCTTGCTGCCGCCACTGGTGTGCTCTCTGTCATGAGGATGGAGTTGTTCTTGTTGGTCTCCTTCGCCTTTTCTTTCCATGGTACGTTGCTCATCAGAGACTTGAACGGTGTCCTCTGCTTGGTAGTCTTCACCATTGGAGACTCCTCATCATCCTTGAGGTTTATTACCGACCACTCTTCTTCAGGTGTGCTTGCTGGAGCCCCCACAACAATGTCTCGGCAATCGACGTCAGCCCCTTGCACTGCCAACCTCTGGAGGAGTGGCCTCTTTGAAGAGTGATACTCATCATCTGAAATGCATTTAGCATACAATAGTTCCTGCAAACACGGCATACGAGCTCTTTCAGAATTTTCATAAGAAGCAATTGAAGATGCAGAACAATTGGAATTACCTTCAAGAAGAGGAGCTTGTCTCGGATGACATTGGGAGGCTCCTGATCAGCAGGTGACGCAATGAGGGTGTCAAGAAGATGGACTCTGAATGCAGAGACCTCAGTCTCAGACACCATCCCTTCTTTGTGCAGTCCAATGAGCTGGAGGATCCTGTGGAAGGACTCTTGCTGCCATTTGAGGCTCTCTGCGTGCCGTTTTGCGAGTTTCTGGTCAGCAGGCAGCCTCCGGTTCTTCATTGAGAACGGCAGGATAGATTTGCACAGTGATGTTATTGTGTCTTGGAATGAAGAGTAGTAAGCTGGAGTATATGTGTACACCATCTTCTCTTTCTTCCTATTTTGTTTCCCTTTTGATTGCAGTCTCAGAGCTTGTTGATCTGAACTTCTAAAGGATTTGGAAAGGATGAGGAGATAGAGAATGGAACTGAAAGAAGAGAGGAGAAGGTGTGTGGATATGTTTTTGTGGCTTTTTTAATTTCAAGTTGGGTTTAGGTGTGTTGAGGATTTGAAGGAGATTCAGGGCAACGGTAGGATGGGAAGTAGCCGTTGGAATGACTGCCACTTTGCAGCAACACCCCTTTAAGTTTTTAGAATTAACAACTCGGCCCATATGCACTCATTGTTAGACTGTGGAACTAAAATTAAGTACTCGGCCCATATGCACTCATTATTAGGGCCCAGGGGGAAGCATTAAAGCTGAAGCTCTTTTTTCATGTCGATCCCTGGAAATTTCTTAATTAGGGACAACTCCTGCAAAATTTGTTCTTACCCTTCCCAGAGTAGTTATGTCTACGACGAATTTTTTTATTGTTATTTTTGTTTCTGAAAATTACATATTGTCTGTCATCTTAGGTTAAAATTAAAAAAAAAAAAAAAATACCCTTGTTTTTCCTTTTGTTGACTCCTTGATGGTGGAGTGTCAACTGTTTGCAATTTATGTTTTTACCCCTCCTCTTTTCCCAAATAAGGGAAGTTTTGGTTTTTGAAAGAAGTTACTGTCCTGGTTCCTTTATTTTATTTACGTCACTATATTTGAACATGCGCAAGGTAATCAAAATAGTCAAAGTTCTACTCGGTTAAGGAATGAGATGCGCAAAACCATATAGAAACTTAGAATTAAAAAATTTTATAAGTGAATCTAGGATAGGAATGTGAAAATTATTCTTTTCTAAAACAAAAATTCTATGTGCTTGGTTTTGATCCAAATTCAAGATTGGCAGATCGGACGCCCTCTATTATAGAGATATCTTACGAAATGTGGATAAGCCGCATGTTAAAAGATATTTTTAGGGGTAGAGTTAATCTCTTTACACATATTTATGTTTCTACCTTAATTCTGCTATATTTTAAACTTGTCTTTTATATAAAAAAAAAAAAAAAAAAAAAAAACAGACACTATATGCAAGGGACTCATACCAATAGACCAAAAGATCGTCTATATTTGATATATTGTTATTGCTACTTTGTTTTGTATAAACACAAAATAATTGAAATAAGAAAAGTCCAATTTGGTAATGATTGACAAACACCATTATACACAAAATTAAATCGGTCTTTGGCTCTGAAATGATTAAATCGTATTCTTTTCATCATTTCATCCAACTTAAAGTACTAAAAAAATTTTTAATAAAAAGCAAAATTTATAAAAAAAAAAAAAATCAAGTGCGAATTCACAAACAAGAAATTATGAATTTTTGTTCCATACCCTTTAAAATAAGTAACTATTAATAAATATACCCCTTATAAATATCATGGTTATTTATGTACCCTTTAATTATGTATATATATATATACCTTTTTACTGAATTTTAAGTTAAATATTAACCATATATAATTTTCAACCATATATAAATAATCAAACATATAGTTTTGATGAGGGCATGGGAGTAATTTCCCCAAAAAAAAGTATACATAAAATAAGAGGCGAATCAAAAGATGGCATTGAGAGGAATCATAGCAGACAAGGTGGAAGAGAAGAACATGGACTTGGTCTCAAGCGTGTCAAACCAGCGCTTCTCATCAAATTCATAATAATTCAATTTAAGTTGGTGACACGCTTTGTCTAGCAAACATAGCAATAATATTATGATGGACCACCATGAAATAAAACCCCTCAACTTCTTCTTGTGTTTATCCACTTCACCAACTTTGTCACCTTGTCATGTTATATTTGTCTCATAAAGGGTAAACATGCCAACTTCTTCTTCATTTCCTTTCCTTTATTTTCTCTTAGTGGGTTGGATTTGATTTAGATAAGTCATTAGTCCTAATTCTGATTGCTTTTAATCATATACATATTGAATGGTGATTAATAAGCTACTAAAGTAGACAAAGACTAAAACTAGCACCAATTGCTAAGATATTTGATCCTAATCAGTGAAAAGGGTATTATAATAGCAAAAAAAAAAAAAAACCTTTTTTTTATTTTGATATTTTATTTTTTAACCAAGTGGTTTTAATTGGTTCAACAATACTTTTCCCATTTGCGTAAGTTTGGTTTGTAAGATTTTCATGGTGTCAAGGGTCTCTAGTTTTTTATTTAATGGTCTCTAATAAATTACATAGTTATTGAGTAATTTTAGTATAAATAATAATAATAATAGTAATAAAGGATTAAAGTTGAAACCATAAGTAATCCCTCAACCAAACAACTTAGCATAATTAATTTTTTTAAAAAACAAATATTAGTATTCAAAAACTTTATTATTATTTAGAAAAAAAACTATAATTTAAAAAAAAAATTAGTTTTTGTTAGTATTAATTAAGCACATATAAAAATAAAATCCCTCTACCTTACACCCTTGCTCCCCAACGAAACAAATCGTAGTAGCTTTCATTACATCATTATTTATTTTGGCCTTTAAATAAAATACATTATTTTATTTTATCATTGACACATATTCACTCATTTTGACTATATAGTTGATAATATTTATTTAAAAAAAACAAATACTAGTAAGAATAGTTTAAAAAAAATTCTTTTTTACAATGTAGACAAGTCACTTGAATTCTCTTTATCTCATTAAAGAAGTTAATTGTACTATCACCACTCGCCTATTATCAAGATTATTTTTTTCTTTAATTTAAAAAAAATATATTCTTTTAATGAATACAGACAAACTACGTTAAGAATAGATATATGTATAGAGCAAAACCACAAGCTCAATAACGCATGTGTTTTCACTTTAGATTAACTGAGGTTTGAATCCATTTTCATGATAAGAGACAAATATGTTACACATAAGACTTTAATACCAATATACTAAACATTAGTTGACTAATATAAATAAATCATCATATAAATACAATTTATTTAATTAAATAAATTTCAAAAAAAAAAAAACATAAAGAAACCACTAGTTGGTAGCAGCAACACCAGTACCATCCACTCAAAAAAAGACTGAAGATTTTTCATATTAAAAATATTAAAACGATAAAAAAAAAAACAGAAACTATAAAAAAGAGTAATTTTTTTATCAAATTAAATAAATTTCAAATGACATAATGAACCACCACTGGAATTCGAAAGCAACACCATAAACATCATCGACGCAATTACTACAATACCCTTTCCAAGCCCCCTCCTTCTAGAATTCGCCGGTCACCATCCCCCCAACTCCGCGTTTCGCAGCTCCTTCCCTAATTCTATATATATATATATATATATATATATATATATATATATATATAAACAAAGCCCCGCCTCCGTTCGAATCCCTAACAATACCCAAAATCCGTCGATGGACTACGACTCCTCCCCATCTCCATCTCTCAAGCAAAAGCTCCGATCCTTCATCTGCTTCTCCTGCTGCTTCCGCGACGACCACGAAGACACCCCCGCCGCCACGACGTCTCTCCTCCGATCCTCCTCCGCCTGGGTCCGCTCCACAGCCCCGGAGGTCGCAGATCGCTGCCGATCCTTCGCTTCTCGGATCCGCAGGCAGCGCCGCCGCTCCGTCGATTTCACTTATGATCCTCTCGACTACGCCCTCAATTTCGATGATGGCGCCGGCAATGGGGGTGTTTCTGGCGATGCTTTCAAGTATCGTAGCTTCTCTTCTCGCCTCCCTGCCACGCCGCCGGTGACCATCGCCGTTTCTTTCAAGTGATATCGGTCAATGTTCTCGATTCTGAGTTTTGAGTTTTGTATTTAATTATTTTTCATTCAACCCGCTGTATAATAGTGTATTTTCATATGGCTTTGGATATTTGCATTCAGCCCCCTGTATAATATTAACAAAAAATGATAAAACAAAAAGAAAACAAAAACCATAGAAAATACCATAAAATAGAAATATAATATCTTTCATCAAACCAATCATAACCCATCTTTTGAAAATCAGTGAATTCCAATTTAAAATTTTTATCAAATTGGGAATATTTTTACAATTTTAATTTAAATTAAATCAAATATCTTGCAATCCATAATAATTTTTTTATAGATACTAATATATTTTGAAACTCTATTAAACTAAATACATACAATCCAATATACCAATTATATTAAGAAAATTAAAGATACTCATGTTAAGTGGAAAATCAATACGACCTAAGTATGTATTACTTACTACGGATTTTTTTTTATCAAAATTTAATCACTACAATCTTGAAATCAATTTTTTAAAAAAATAATAATAATCTTAAACAAAAACAATATTAAACTATAATGCTTGTATTTTAAAAAAATAAATAAATAAATAGGTTCCTATAGTAACTACTAAGTACAAACTAGTTTTTGGTTATTTGAAAAAACAAATAAAACTAAATATTTATTTTAAAATATCTAAAACATAAATCAAAACACTTACTTTGATTAGTGGATCCAAATAAACCCAAGAATAATATTTATCATTATAATTTCAAATAAGTTTGCCCACATAATAAATTTTAATGATCATAGTTAATTTTTTAAAATACCGGGGGTTTCACTCATAATTTTCAGATTCTTAACTTTTAAAGGGAGTAATATGTAAGAAAACAAAATATATAAATATCTCATTGTGACGTCAGGGACAGTTAGAGACCTCGTACGTTCAAATCGAAGCCTGCCACCAAAGTTACCAAATTACCCTTCCATCACTTCAAAATCCTCCTTCCCACGACCTCCTCTCTCTCTCTCTCTCTCTCTCTCTCTCTCTGAGATGGAAGCTCACCGCCTCTCGGGAGATGCACCGACATCGTGGCCGCTAAAGCCAAAGCTTCAAGCCTCCACATTCTTCTCCTGCTGCTTCCGCGGGGCCACAACCAGCGCGGACGCGGATGACCCCCGCAAGGCTTCGCTGATCCGATCGTCCTTCGCCTGGCTCCGATCAGTGGTTCCAGAGATCGGCGACCGGTGCCGGAGCATCATATCAAGATTCCGTCGATCGAGACGCCGTTACGGCGAATTCAGGTACGATCCACTCGACTACGCCCTAAACTTCGACGATGGAAACGATAACAGCGGCGGCGGCGGCGGCGTAGTGTTCGCGGCCGATGGGATTCGGTGCCAGGATTTCATGTCCAGGCTACGGAATTCTCCATTGCCGCCGACGCCGGCCCCCTTCGTTGGCGTTGCCGCCAACTAGATGCCAGTGCTAGGTTTTGGGTATCTTCGGATCTGGTATTAGGGTTTGATTGATCGTTATTCATGCGCTCTCTTGAAGATGGGATCGGCTGAATTCTCATCATCGCATCCAACATTAAGGTTTAGGGTTTTTTTTTTGTTGGAATTTTTTCTCTCTTTTCAAAAAATTAAGGGTTACAATTTCAATTAAGGAAAAGCTTGAAAAATAAATAAATTTTCCAAATATCTTTATTTTTTAAGAAAAATATAAGAATTTCTAATATATATATATATATATATATATATATATATATATATATATATATATATATATTTCCCTGACCTTAAAACAAGGAGACCGAGTCTGGGTTTCTTTATTTGAAAAGAATAACAGTAAAAAAAATTAGTTTAAAAAACTAAATTAGTACGAAAATGTACAATTTTCGTAACTTTCCTTATATTTTATTTAATTTTTAATTGTTTTCTTTAGTTTTGTGTAAAGTATTAGGAAATTTTAACGAGATCATATATTTTATATGTCGCAGTCTAACATTTTAAATTCCGTGCTTGTTGGATGCTGATGCCCCACACGGGGAACTTAACTTAAAATATTTCGTTGTTGTGTTTTTTTGGGGATTTAATTTTTGTAATAAAATACTAAGAATTAAATCTAATTATATATATTATTTAATGACACTAATAACTAACGGAGGTTGATTCAAATCACTGAGGTTTCAATGGTTAAACAATCCTTCCACAAGACTCTCAACAGTCACACTTCCTAATTAAAGACCAACAAGATAATCCTAATAATTTATTTATAAATATTCTTTAATACTTGCATTAGTGAAAAAGAAATTTAATTTAATGAACGGTTAGTGGTGTATCCCACTTGAAGTTTAGCTTTCTATCTATTAAAAATCTGATATTTTTTTTAATTTTACGATTATTTAATATTTAATCATTTGAAGCTGTCCCTTTGGATTGCCGTGCGTTTTGAAAAGTTTTAGGGTTATTAAGTTTTCTCTTAGGTATGATTTTGACAAAAATATTAAAGAATAAATACTGCAAAAATTTGGGTGTTACGTAGCTCCAAACTTTTTACCAAAAAAGGTAGCTCTCAAGTATTTGAATTTAAAAAAAATTCCAGGCAGCTCATACAACAAATAATAATAAATAAATAAATAAATAGGCAGCTAATATATATCAGAAGCAGTGTTAGCTCTCTAAACATTGGGATTGCCTTTTGATAAATTAATAAAATCTAGATAAAATTCGCCAAGGTTTCAACAGGCCCCAAACAAGACCTTAATTTTCAAGTGTTTCTAACATTGTCTACCAATGAGTGACTCAACTAATACCGATCAATGCTTAATTACTAATCTTACTAACCCCATTGAGCCAGCAGCTTTATTTCCACTAAAATCAGAGGCGCATAAGAAGCAACGTGGGGTCTCTAATTAACAAATTATATTGATTAACCAATACAAACTCATTCCATACGTAACTTTGTATATGTACAAAGCCTGCACCTCTTTTTTTTAGCAGAATTTTGCGTCTTATAAATACCTTTCTAAAACCACACCAACATATCTCTTTGAAGTATCTATCTACATGCATACATATCAAATAAAAAAAAATAATAACAATACAACATATACTTACTACTTATTCAGTGTTTACAACCCTTGCCCAAAGTGCTACACGATTTACAAAACAAATTGGCGTGTATTACTACTGAATATTTTCTATTTCTTACGCGATGATAGATTTCTCTTCTGAGCAATAAGTACTTGTATTGCTTATTAAAGAGCGAAATACCTAACTTATTCATCCTAAAATGCTGATATATATTCCCCATCCCTTCCTAGTTGTAGCGCCTTTCTTCTCGTTCAGTTGTCATGATTTTGGTATCTAGGAAAGCTGTGGTTTATCCTTTTTATAAAAAAGCATATGTATATTTTTTTCCCATCCCTCCTTTCCACTTCATTTCTAAAACCACAGCAAAACTTTAGGATTTTCTCTTAAATTTTTTCTCATTGTCTAAAGGGGCGATTATTCTAGTGTTAGTGGGTGTAAAAAAAAATAAACTGACTTTTTCCACTTCTGATAATTCTTTTCCCAACTTCAAACTAAAATAGGTTTTTTCAATATTTTTTTACACTGAAATGAGGAATGTGAACCCCTATCTATGAAAACTCACTTCCTCTACTTCTAAATACTTCATGCCACCTCCTGCAAAATGAAAACCAAAATGGTGAAAGTCATATCATTTCCCCTACTTCACGAAAGTAACACGCCACTTCCTGACTTCCCTCACCACCTAAATCTTCTTTTAAATCTCTTCCCAATCTTTTTTTAAATTAAATAATAATAATAATAATAATAATTGCTCTCCACAAAATAAGTCATTTGACACACACCAAACTTTTGGAGTGTGCAAATTGTTTCTTCTGCGACGCACTCACATATGCCTAGTCCACGTCATCCATAGTTCTATTTCAATCGCTAAGATGTCTGTAAATAATTAAATGTCATCACAAATAATATTTAATGGTGAGGTGAGGTGAGGTGAGGTGAGGTGAGGTTAGCACTTGTAAGATAACCCCAGCCTATCGCACACCTAAGTTAGGAATATAGAAGACACTAAAGTGTGTGCTAATGTGCATATGTCTATATCGTCACTAAAGTTCTTGTAGTCATCTAAAAAGCTGCAAATTTCAAGCTTTTCTTTCACATCTCTCCTGCGTCATGGCTCTTTAGTGTTCTGTATATGCAAGTATCCAAAAATTTGCAATTCATACAAGTATAGAAATTGCACAGGATCTGGTCTGTAACAACAAAATTATAGGAATAAATAAAATAAATGGAAAGAAAGAAAAAAAAACAAACAATTAAGCTCCATGCGTTGTTAGGGTTTTGAAGCAAATTATATACCACTTCACACAAAGAGCAGCATATTACATGCTTCCTCAGACAAATGGCAGTTATTAATTACTTATTGCTGTACATCCTGAGCTTGTATTTTTATTCAAATAATATGTGAATAAGCAAAAATAAAAACTTAATCCACCACACAAGGGCAAGAATCAAAATGGTTTTCAACCAACTTCCTCACACACACCACTATTTTACACACCTTCCTCCACTTTCTTTTTAAAAACAGAAAAACAAAACAAAAAACTAACAATTCAGACTTAAAAAGTACACTACTTATTCACCTGTATATATATAGAGCAGGACGGTGCTACTTTAGGCATTTGCAGAACTATTGCTTCATCACTTGCTACTAATCAGCTAGCTATATAAACAGCAATCATGCCTGATGGGCTTATCTATATATAGAGAGAGAGAGATACAGAGGCAATCCAGTATATTCCGGTGCATACCTTCTTTGAGATTGATGTGTTTGTATGTATCAAACACAGGCTTACTGTTTCCAGGTTTTGTTTCAGCTCGTAATAATCATCTACAGATTATTTGGCAAGCCCATCACCTGCATTACTTCCTTCTCAAAACGTATATTTGATATGCATAGAAGTTTGTCGCAACAAGTTGGGTCTTACCTTTTGCGCTTGCTTTTCAGCACAGTGGATGATGATGGATTGCTGTGCCAGTTCCTCTTCCTTTGGTTTATGAACCAATTATTGATCTGCTTCAGCTGCAGTCCTGTTTCTTGCACCAGCCGCGCCTTGTCATCCTCCTGAATGAAACCCTTATAGTCAAGCAAGATTACTAAGCTAGAAGGGAAATGTAAGGCTAGACTATATAGAAGACATCCTTACCGTTGGATAAGGCCACTTAGAGTGGGACTGCCACCATGCCTTTAAAGTTGAAGTGGTATCTCCAGGGAGTTTCCCAGCTCTCCTTTTTCGTAGAATTTCTTCCCGAATGTCCACTATCTTCTCTTTGTAGCCCTAAAATGAAGGAACTTGATGGTTGTCACTCTTAACAATGAGAAATTTATATACTAAAAGTGATTCTGTGAAGGTGGGCAGGTAATCCTACATGTTTCAATTCATGTTTCAGTTCCTGCCTGACTCGCTCCATCAGTGACCGCTCGCTCTCTGTTGGAACAAGAGGACCGAAACCCATAGTGTCTGCTCCATCCAAGCTTCCATCAAACAGGTTTGTTTCACTATCTGCCTGGTCGTCATCATCGTCAGACATAGTCGCACCAGTGCCTTCACCAGGAGAGACACCTGCCAAACCAACGAAAGATAACGGGAACTTTCAGCAGTCCCTTTATTGAATGCACATGATTGCTAGACCTAAGACCACCGTGAGCTAATTGAAGAAGTTGTCTCTCCTCAAAGCAGTGTATGTTCAAGATGACTAGCTCTATGAGACAAGTAAAAAATAAATTCTTCACCAAGAAGCAACCATCATAAGAACAAGATGAATAAACTAACAATATCATGCTAAAATTGGATCACTGACTATAGCATGTCCCGGTTGTCTTTAGGATTCAGATTTTAAGAATCAAGGGAAATGCATCAATTTAGTAAAATATGGGAATCAGCAAAACAATAAGGCTTTGTTTGCTTTGAGTTGCAGGCCAACATATGGTACCTCTAGGCCCTGGTAAACATACAAAATTGAAAATTTCTACAACAGATTCTCATTCACCAACCTGCATGTGCAGGCCCAAGCATGCTTACCTGTTCTAATGGAATGCTTCTGCTGAATGACTTTGATACTATAATGGAGTGCAATCTATCATCACATAAACTTCATGAAGATAATAAGTGCTGGCTGCTTTTGAAATGCTAGCATGTAGCATAATGAACCATGCCACATACAAATTTGCCATATTATGCCTTAATCAGCAGGTAAGTAACGACAAACAGAACCATGGATTGTTTATTGCTTAAAGTTATTGTTGACCATCACAAAGAATAATAAATTGCATTTAGCAAACAGTAAAATCCGATCATCACCTGTCAGGCTTTGCAATGATTGTTCAAGTTCCCAGCAGGCCATCACTGCTTCCATTGCGTGAACACGAACATGTTGTTGAAGTTGTTCCTTAAAAGAACACAGTAACAGGACATAGTGCGTCTAGCAAACGTAGAAAAGAAGAAATCAATATTTGAAAACTCATAAAAACCAAACATCAAAAGACAAAGGCCACTGCTAATGAACACTGTAAATAGATGCTAATTATTAGATTATCGTAATATCAACGAACAGCAGAAGCACTGAACATTTGCAGATTATCTCACCCACAAATAGAGCACTCCCTATATAAAGTTTTGCTCAATAATTTCAGACCACAGCTACAAAAGGGAGTTCCTAATAAGCACACAAGATGCTAACCAATTACGAGTTTCACCATACATAAAAACAGAAAAAGGTGCCTTCCCCTGTTGGATAACATTAGCTCTCTTCTGCATGGACTGATTGAAAAGGATAACTAAGCCCAGAAATCCCATTTGACACTTGATACCAATCATGATATGTATTTATTATCAAAATATTACAAAAAAACCTCACTACACACATATGGCATGGCATTGTTACACACTTTTGCCACATAATCTTATGATAGAACTAGAACACTCTACATGAATCAAAATTACAAAACCATATAGTTTCTCAGACATTTCAACTAGCATAGGCACCTAAAAAATAATTCTGACCATCAAGTGACCCAAAAAAACACTATAAAGGACTGCTACTGAAATTAGAGGGCACAAAGTTGAGTATTGCTAATCAAACTAACCTGTACCCTCCAATCAAAGGAAACAATTTTTTTTTTTTTAAATCTAGCACGTATCTTGGAGATCCACCATCTCCAGCATAATGATTTGAAGCAGGCTTCAAGAGCAGATTTTATCAACTATAAAAGCAAAATAACTAAGACCAAATTCTGGGGATTTATAGCATAAATTCTAGCAAATTCTTAAAGTTTAAGAGTGTAGTACCAAATATTATGCAACCCACAATTTATTCCCTCCGAAGATTTCAATCAGTAGAGCCATCAATATGATAGAAACTAACAGATAAATGTATATAGCGAAATTTTCATTTATTATACAAAAAGAATACTTAGAGAGATCATAACTACTTAAATCTGGAAGCAAAATTTGTAAAAGTGGCAGCCACTGACTTTAAAAGAAAATTTTCAATAGTCGCAAGGACTTGTATGTATAGTATATTTCCAACTTTTGGTTTAAATTGATAAGAGCAGTGCATCAAAATGGCTTCTCTAAATCTCTCATGCTTGACTTTTATTTGAGAAATAAGCTACCATCAGTAGCTTGCATTATTAGCTTACTCAGAAATATGATCCTCAATCCAGAGCAACCAAATCTAGGAAGATTCATCTCTAAGCTGGTTTAGGGTTTAGAAACAAGCTATCTGATGCAAATGGCATACCAGGAAGATTTAGAAGATATTACAAGAAAAAAAAAATATGATTCAAAATAAGGGGTGATTACTAAGAAGTAAGATCTAACATACTAGCGCTAGGGGCAGTTTAGTAATTTCATGGTTATTGCCTGAAATTTCCACCAAGTTATTCGAACTTCAATGTTTAATCAAGTTTACCAATGTGTTTTAGGAGTTTGGATAAATTTTAGTTTGATTAAGACTTTTCTGCCCTTTCTCATTAGAAGCGAATCAAACTTCCTCAGCTAAGTTCTCCAATCTCTATAAAAAGAAAGATGAGTCTTCCTAGGAATAAGTCAATGAATTATTCTCAGTTTTTTTATTATCTTAATGCTTTATTTTAAGGTGTGATTGCCTTTTCTTCTAAGTGTGATTGCTTAGATTCTCATGGTGTGATTGCCAAGAAACCCTAAATATGTGTGATTGCCTAGCATATCCTGTGTCACTATCATTGATTGTAACTTTGCCTACAACTTTGCACTCCATCAAACTTAGGCCAAGCTTTTGTTTGATCGGAACAATCCAAGAATATGCAAAACTAAAATTGCAAGCTGAAGATTTCCCATTTAGAGCACATGAGACAAAATTTTAAACACAAAGTTCCTTTCTCACATATTTAGACCATAAGGAGCTATTCCTACCCAAAAAAAAAACCTGCATAATTTATAGGTCTTGAGTAGGTATCAATACAATTAGTTACATGCTTATGGTGTGATGGGTCATCTGCAATTTGATTGCAAGGAACAAGAAAGCAACTCCTAATTAATTGTGGTGACTCATATGTTAACATGAAAGTTGTGGTCCCCATTTACGGTAGCGCCACACATTAATGTAAGATGCAGGCCCTGCGTATGGTAGCAATGCCAGATATACTAAGATGGATGACATAGGCGCCATCCATTGTATTTGTAGCAACTTTACTATGGTATATGCCACATTCTAATACCTATCATGAGTCAAATGGCAAGTTTTATTCAACAATGAGTGAGGCTACCATCATCAATACAAGTCTTCATGCTTTTAGATACAAAGAAAATAAAGCTTTGCAAAGGACTAGCATATTCCAGGTGGTGCAAGGCAACAGAAATGTGATTTATAAGGCCATCATTACAAACTTCCAAATAGAAGAAAACTAAAATCAAGACCAATAAGCAACAGCAAATAGTTTTCACCAAGTAAAGATCTGTGGGGCAATGACACCAGCACCATTGTAAGGTTAAATACCTAGCTACTTTTATAGAACATTTAGATCATATTGACACAAAGGAAGTTACCCAAATCTAAACCGAGAACGGGATTATAATAATTAGTAGTCTCATATCAATAAATTAATAAATTTATATATAAAAACATAAGTAGTCCAATTAAGCTCAACTTGTGGGTTGAATCATACGTCTTGATACTATATTTTTGGTTTGGATCTAAAATAGTTTCAGAACTTAGTTAATTGACCTGTTTCCAACTTAGCTAGTTAAATAGACTGGATGTATGAAAGGGGCATCTTGCAATAACTAATAGTCCTTGATATGGATATGAATGTATAAGTTTGGGTCTCTCCTCCTCCTAACCTTAACCTTTTGGGTCAAATCAGGACCAAACAATCAATGATATGGACTATGGTAGCACATGCTCAAAGTTCAATCCTCGCTTAAATCCAAGCAAGATATTCACTTTAGTAAGCTGCCTGAAATATACTTATGTATAAAGGCAAACCATATGGATAAAAGGTAGTTGTTCTTTGCACAAGAATGTTTTTTCTCCAATAAACGGAAAATAAAGGTAGCATAAAAGGCAAATTTAAAAGGCCAAAGAATCAAACAATTAACCAAGAGCAACTTTTAATATTTTATTACTTTTAGAAGAGATTGTTTTCGAAACTGAGTGGATAGCTATGGCTATCATAAAACCAAGTCTCAAAGGTCTTAGTTCACCCTTAGTTTTGTCTCTAATTTAGATTATTTTCCTTCCATTATCATTCCCAATTTAGTAACTTAGGTACCTTTACTTTTATACTCCTTGCTTGAAGAATGTTATACTAATTTGTCTATACTATTTTAAGTAAACATATTAGGATAAGGCTATAAATTGTAAAAGGAATAAGGTATCAATTTTTCCATGTGAAAAAAGAAAAGCTTTAATTCCATGAAAGATTCCCCATTTACATAACTATTTGTATTGTGCTTTCTGCCTTCCCTAATTTGGAAGCTTCCGTCTTGTTCTAATTAGTAATAGTGTGCCTCCTTGTAACTAGTGTAAGCCCCAGGCAATGGTTTGTAGAAACTTGTTCAATTACTGCCAGTGGATGTAAGCAGTATCCAATTACAGGTAACTAACATTCTCTTTTATTTGGTTTAGTGTGTGTACCACACTGTTGTATAATTAGATTCACACGTCAGGACCCAAATGCATTTACAACCAAATTAGCCATTGGTCAAAATAATGCATTTATAACTCATTATAATTGTGTTTGAGTGGGTATTAGCAAAGATGAGTCATGGTATTGACTTGGAGCATTAAGGCAGACACTTGAATTAAGTGAGGCTTTAAAAAGAGACTTTAATCCTTAGATGTGTGAATGGGAAAGGGATGAAGTTCGCAATTAAGACTTAATTGTTCGGGTAAATGAGAGAGACTAAAGATAGTATTATTTACTTACTTTACAATTATACCCTTTCAAGTAACAAAAAATAAAGACATAATATTTATATAAAAAAATATTAATACAATTAGTTTTTTTCTACTATAAACTAAAACACTTGTATTCATTAGAAAAAAAAATATCTCACAACAATATTAAATTCAAGAGGTGGATAAGGAAGATGATTGTATTGTGAAGAGAAAGATGCAATGAACATTCATAATGATGAGAAATTGACTTGCATAAAATATAAATTCTTCATGAAGGGGTGTATTAAAACTTAGTAGATGATAATATTATTTATCTAATGAAAAGGTGAAATAAAATTTTCCATAAGTTTGTCTAATATCCAACATAGTACAAACCTTATTATCCTAATTCTAGGTTCAAGCCTACTTAGTTCCACTTAATGGGGTTAGTTCTAGTGAGGTTAGTTCCATATCAAACAATCCCTTCCACAAAAGCACAAGATGCACCATGAGCATGGCAACATGCTAATGCAATGACCACAGAGACTTGGTACCAGAAGCCTCGCAGTGATCCAATGATCAATGTTGGCAGCGAAGGTTCACACAATCGTCTCCCCCTATGAAATGCAAAGAGAAATTTGTGCAATCTAAATTAGGGATTAGTCTAATAACATTTGTTGGGTTAACAGCATCAAGATCCACTCCTAACAAATAGACCAATAATTGACACTGAATTTGGCAACTTAAAAGATCATATAACATAATGCTAGCTTCACGCGGAAATTTGGCTAGTAAAAATTCATAATCACATTGGTGATATTTCTAGAGTTCACAGCTTCCAGGTTAACACTCCTTTTTGTTAGATTCAAAACGAGGATCCCATAGGTAGATGTTATGCATGAAAAATAGGCTAAAGTTCAAAACCACAAGAGTTGACTACATCATATTAGGAGAATTTAGATAGGACTCAAAAACTAAATTAGAGTTTTACTATAAATAGGGCGATGAGGTGATGCAAATTACATAGTAAAATAATGCAATCCAACTCAAAGCCGATCACCCCCCATGTCAGCTGAGCATTAGATAGGTCAATCTGAATGAAGATCATATTTATTTTTCGTCAATCTGAATGAAAGATCATATTTATTTTTCATGTAGATAATGGTCAATAGGTTTTAATCTGTGAGAAGTTGCTTAGTGATCACTTCCAAAGCACAGCTACGTGCTAGATTGGTCAATCTGAAAGAATGATCATATTGACTTCTCTGGCCAATCATGATCAATAATAGGTACGGATCTATGAGAAGTTTTTTAGTCTCCTATTATTGACAATACTTGATGACACTTGAGACCATTTTGGTTTATTTAGCAATGAATTGTTTAAGAAAATTGAGACTGACCAACAATCATATCGTATCATCCAAACCAGATTCTCCAGATATGTATGCCTAAAATTACCCACAAAGAGATTGCTTCCACACAATATGGTGAGACAACTACCAAAGTGATAAACCATAAGTTTGACAAGGGTGTCAAGGCACATATATCATGTGCTAGAAATAGTTTACACACTTCTTAGACAACTGGTAAGGTTAACTGGCAAAATAACTATTGGCTATACCACCAACTTTTCGGGTTCCCAAGAGACTCCATACGAACTACTCAGAAGGATTTTTTATCACCTTCACTATTAACAAAGGCATCTTGTAACAATCCAAAATCCACTCTTTCCCTCAGGCAGCATGCTCATCATTGTCTTTCACATTATCAAAAATCCACTCTTTCAAACATAAACAAAATGACTCTACAACATTTGATAACAAACAATACTACAACTATTCAGTCTACTTATCACTTTTAAAGATGCTCAAAAAATGCATGCACAAAACCGTAAGGTTTAAGCATTTACCAGGAAAACTTAGTCCACGCAGCATAATGAATCTTAAGAAAAGCATAGAATATACTCCCCTTGTCAAATCATGCTACAGACATTTACACTTTAATTTGGTCAGTATTACTCAATAGTGTCGAATAAAAAATACAACAAGCCTTTTATCATATGCCAAACTATTGAAGCTGATAATGTATTGCTGGAGATCATCCTCAAGTTTTCAGCTATTACAATAAATAATACTAGCCACTAGAATTAATATACCAACCAAAAACTATGAAAAGCTGATCTAAAAATAGAAACTAGTGTAAGTTTGAACAAGTAATATGATGAGGATATGCGTCATATATAATTTCTCTCGGATGCCAAAGTAACATAGCTAATATATGACTCTGAATTTTTGTGCCCTTCGTTGAAAGCATTTATTCAGTTTTTCACTAATCATACTTTGTGACACTAGCAACTAGAATTAAATTCAGCAGCCAAAACTATGAGAGACTGCTATAAAGATAGAAAGTTGTATGTACCAAACAATTAACCAAACAAAACAAAACACTTGTCACAAAATAATTGAGTGCTAGTTTGCAAAATCAAACACCAGTAGGGTTTTTTTTTTGTCAAAATGTGAATGAAGTTGAGTGGAACCAAGGTCTTCACTAAAGACAAAATTTGAAACACGTACTTGAACTTCATGCATGCAACACAGACATTTGTTAAATGTGGCAGAAAGTTTGTCACCAATTCATCAATGAGAGAAATAAGTTGTTTGCTGGTTATTTCATAGCTTAAAATAAAGTTGACTCAGATGGATAAGAAAATATCCCATAAATTTAAAAGCCATGACCAGCCCAAAGTATGAGAATCACCCTGAACTACTTCTGGTTTCATTCCTCTTGCACTCAAACTACTCCCAACCACCTCAAATATAATAGTCTCCATTAGTTGCAAGCAACTTGTATAAATCATAATAGAAAGCATGAAACTTTTGTATGACAACGTCAAAGAACTTGTCAAGCCCCATAGTAATTCACCAATAACCCTATGAATTATAATATTTCCACAACTTAGCTCAACATTCCTCTCATAGCTTAGGAACCAAAATTAATTCAACATATCCCATCCACAGACTATTATCCCAGGATAAAAAACTTCATTCAGACAGCTTACTAGATAGCACTTCACCAGTCAAATATTCAGTTTAAAGATTCTTTGCTTAGCACAACACGTCACTAAGAGACTCGGGACTCCAAACTTAGAAATAGCTCCTTGAAATATCAGAGCGCGGTAAAACTCGTAAGCCTAACTCATTGATGAACAGCCATTTAAATGAAACAAACAGAGCTGATTCCTAACTTGGATATGACCAGGTATTTTCATGCTATATTGGATAGATCATAAACCTGGTAAATAGAACTCAAAACCTAAAAAACAAATCCAACTACAACACACTATCCTCTCTTTAAAGTATATTCATGTCTCTGACACATAGTTCTAATTTTTCTGTTCCTAGTTTGAATTCCGGATGAAAACACAACATTAACAAGACAAAAAAGAAATAAGCAGCATGATTACTCAATTAGCCACCCACACAGACATACCAAAGAACACAGAGAATAACATTTCAATAACTCCGGGACCTTTAACAATCTGAATAACAATATCAAAAACTTGGAAGACGACCAAAAAGCTAAACAGAATTCAAGAAACAAAAACCTTGACAGAGGAAAACAACCTACAACATAAACTATCAAGAAAATGGAAAACAATGAGCCCAAAACCAACAAGAAATCACAAATATGAAAGAAGTATAACTGAAAACCAACAAAATTTGATAATTGAAGATCCATAAATATAGATTAATCATCCAAATAGAGCCAAAATAGACAAGTCATATAAAACAACGTAAGAATTCAAGAGACAAAGATGATAAATAAGGCAAACCATGAATTGATCAAGCTCCTTGTCATCACCAAGCATTTGAGAGCCGGCACCGCCACCAAGAACCGAATACTTCGCAACAACATGCTGCGACTGGGCGAGCTGCGCATCGATCCTAGGGAGCTGATCCACAGGCGTCGCGATTCTCAGACACGCCACATGAGCCGACAGCAGCTGCTCATACAGCGGGTGCGCCAATATATCCGCCTTATACTTCGCACTCTGCCACCCGCCATCTCCCCCTCCCCCTTCACCTCCAACCCCCATCGCCCCTTCCCCTTGACTTCCACCCCCGCCAAACTCCCCAACTCCAGCCCCAACAGACCCATGCGAGATCGCCGCAGGAATAATCGAACCACTCGAAACCGGCACCTCATCATCGCTCGCGCTCCGATTCACCATCCCCACCCTCGGCATCCACCCCGCCGCCGCCCCCGCCGCTCCGGTCGGCGAAGCCGACGACTCCGACGTCGTCTGAAGATGAAGAAAACTCCCATCAACGTAGTGATGCGCCCCTTGCTGCCGAAGGATCGCGCTGTTCAACCAAGTCGGCGGCTCCGACGCCGAGGGCTTCCCGGCCGCCTCCTCCTCCAAATGCTGCTCATAGTGAGCAAGGCCCATATCATGCGGCTGCATCTGGTACGCCATCACCTCCTCCTCCGCCCCCTCACCCTTCTCCGGCCGCCGGAGACATCCAAATCTTGGAAACCCTAGAAAGAGAAACTAGGGCTTTATATACTCGTCTCGAAGAACAGCATCAACAACGTTGAAAAACTCCTACTTCCCGACGATAACAAGGGGATTGATAATTATCCTAAAGTTTTTTTAAAAAATTCCTGGAAAAATCATTGACCGTTGATCACGTCGCCGGAAGCATTCAACGGCTGAGAAAACGCCACGGGGAAGGCGCAAAGTTACCGGGGGCGGTGAGCGAGGAGCGGGGCGTGATAATGACGGGAAGAAAGGGGACGATGGGAAAGGGCGCGAAGGGACGGGGGGGGAGCGATCTCAAGGGGTTGAGTACAGAGGGGCGAGGACACGTGGCGGAAGGAGGTTCTTTGGACCACTTGGGTGGGGCCCGCTGTTGAGCACGCTTGGGATGGATGGCGAATCGGAATCAGCCACGTGGATAAAAGACAGGTGGCACGTTTGGATTTACTGTTGGGGCGCCGCCGGCAGGATCACGTCTTTTGCTGTCCGCGTGGTGGTCCTGACTCACCCCGTTATCACTGCTCCCGTTACTCACGAGATTCACGGATGATGGACGGCTTTCTTTATTTATTGGAGGCTTGTTTTTCGTATATACCCCTGGACATCCTTAAAATTATAATAACGATGATAATATTCTCCCATTTAATTTTCTAATAAAAAGTTTTAAAATAAGTGAAATTTTCACATAAGCAATAAAGTTATTCTCGAGAGGAAAAATTAGGGACCAAAAGAAAATTATACTAAAATTCATAAATTGAAATTATTTATAAGAAGTAATAAGTCTGGAAGGAGTTACACGGCGTGAAACGGTGCGTTGGTGGATTGGTCCCCCCTTGACGGAACTGAAGCTGTGGGGCCCGGAGCGGTACGTTGCACCGCCACAACTGAGCACACGTGGCAGGACGCCCTACCATATGAAATCTCCAAACTGCCCTGCCGGCCATCACGAACGCTAATTACTCCCCCTTCTTGCTCTAAAGTGAAATCTCCGAAACACCCCCGATCCGTTCATTAATTACCGGCCCCGCACCCATGATACTACAGTAAATACAGAATATCATATACCCTTGTAAAATATAAATAAAAATCAAATTTCCCCGTGTGCCCCTTACAAAATATGAAATTGCATGCCTGTATACCTTTAATCTTAAATTACCTTTTACAAAATAAATAAAGCACAAGTTTATTAATAAAAAAAATATAACAGAAATTTAGAATTAGAGTTTCTAAATATAATCTGAGAGATTTTTATGAGAACTAGTCTGTATTTTTCAAGACTGTATTGGGGTCTTAAAATCATCTATCTATGTTGTACCATAAGAGATCATTAGACCACTGTAAATCAACACCCAACAGTATCTAATAGCTCTTTAAAAAACCAAATTGAAATGTATAGTTAGAAGGATAGAGATTGGGGTGATGAAAATATCACAATGTTTTTTTAAAGATATTATGCAATTAAAAGTATTATTAAATACAATATATAAATATTGTGATATCAATTTCAGATTTTTATGAATATTTCAACATGAATGACATGTTAATTTTATTTGGTAAATTTTAATATAAGTTTTGATGTTTTTAATAATTAAAATTCTTTAAAAAAAACTTATGTTTAGAAAATATTTAAGAGGGACCTCTCCATAGATTAAGTTTTAACTTTCTCTAACTTAAAAACTATACAAGTATATTAATATTAACACATAAGTAAATACCACATTGTCATATAACTCAAAAAAATTGATATTATTATTTATTTTTGGATTATTTGCGCAGAACCCCCTACCTTAAACAGATATTGTGGCTTAACTTATTAATCAGTATTTCACAAAAAACCCTACAATTTGTAAATAACCCCTTTCTTTATTCTCCAATGTCCATAAAATAATTATTCTCTTTCATATAAATATCTAAACTATCAGCTTCATAAATAAATATAAATTTAAAAATCACAATCCAACCATATTTTTCCATTATCAACGATTAAAATTCAAAGACATATCTCAGAATTGGTACTTTAAATTTCAAAAAAAAAATAATTAAAATTACAAATATATATATAATAAAATTGTTTTATTCATTTCAAACATCACTATCTTTCATCACTAAATATGCAGAGCTCCCTCATAATATAAATGACCAGTCTAAAAAATTTTCATTAAATATAAAAAAATAATAATTATTCAATCTGAACAAACATATAAAAATTTGAGGCTTTAACCAGAGTCTCAATGGCAAAAAGTCATTATGTAGATGAGATGAAAATAAGAGAAAATTTATATCTTTGAACTCCATAAAAAATCCAGCAAAATTTTCAAAATTAAGAAAATCAAATTTTAGAATAACAAATGTTTGATAAAAAATACTCTATTACATGTTTAATTACCAAGATCGTAATTTGAGGTCGAGATTTTTGCAAGTGAAGGTGAATATCGCTCCCTAATAAAACATATTTTATTAATAGAGGAGTATAAAGCTGTAAAAAAAAAAAAAATTTACTTTTATTTTAGAATTTAACATGTGAGTGAATCCGACTTCTCCAAGGGGTATTAATGTAATTTTCTGAAAAATAAATAAATAAATAAATAATACAAAATAAAAAGGGCAAAAAAAAAAAAGGCCGGGGTGGGTGGGGCCCACGGAGTCACTGTCCGGCGTAAGACGTGTCCTTGATAGTATAAATTCTGGGAGCGAAGGTCAGCGCGTGGTTGGGGAGATGGATTTCGAGAGGAGGGGTGTTCGGTTTGATCACGTAATGCACACGAGTGGCCCAGATCCCTGCCACGTGTCATCACGGTGAGCATTTGTAAGGACATCTTGATCATCATTCAGTGGGGGAATCTCCAGGTTCCGTGCCCCACCCGCTACGTTCTCTCCCACCCCCTCCGGGTCCCACACTGTTCCCACATAGCCCAATAAGATCTGCACACGTGGCTCATCAATTGCTGGTAATTTTTTCCTATTATTTTCTCTTTTATTGTTGAAAATATATATTTGTTTTTTTAATAATTATATTTTATTTTTATATGCCTTGTCCAAAATTAAATATTTTTTATCGGAAAACTATATATATTTTCAATTAATTAAAATATTATTTAATCTGGGAAATAAATAAATAAATTGGTTGTCTATATTTATATAGTGAAATTTCTTCATATTATATAAATATCATTTGAGTCAAATTGGGATGGAGACTAAGGAATGAGTCTTTGTTGATTAATGCTTGCTTTTACAAGTTGGACTTAGTCTTTGTCATTTATTGTTTCTTTTTAGGTCCCTTATAATTTAATATTATATTAGGTACACATTTTATTAAGGCAAACAATAAATTTATAGAATTATTGGTGGCTTCCAAATTACTCATATTTCTTAATTAATGTTTACAATTAATATTGGACTTAGAGTCCGTGTGGATGAAAGTAATGATAACCCAGAAACGATAATCATTGCTTACGCATTCTTTACACTTAGGGGCTATTTGTTTCACTGAAGTGGGCACCGAAGTGGTCGAAGTGGCTACTTCTAACCCATTTTGGTGTGTTTGTTTCACTGATTTGGATCCGGAAGTGATGATGTGACAACTTCTGAGTTCGACCACTTCGGTCTCTGACTTCAGCTGGAAAAATCGCGAAGTCATGGCTTCAACCTTCCACTTCAGCCCACTTTGCAATATTTTTCAATGATAAATAAAATAATTGTTACTATGGTAATAAAATAATTAAATCACTACCCTCACTAATTAATAATTAAGCATAATATACTAACCAATTTAATTTAATTTAATAGTATGGTATTAAATTAATTATGTGGTGTGAAAAGTTTTTAATTTAATAAATAAATTATTTATTATCATCATAATAAAGTAATTAAATCATTTAATTAAATCATATGATGTAATTAAATAAGTGTAAAAAACATGAAGGGGTAAGTTTACTCCCCCACTGAAAAGTGATGAAGTGGGATTTTTCAAATACCTACTTCAACCATCCAAACACAAGAAGTGGTATCTGAAATCTAGTTTTCAGCTTGAACCAAACACACTGAAGTGGATAGTTCCAGCTGAACTGTTCACTTCCACCGAAGTGCCACTTCCAGACTTTCACCACTTCGGTAATTTACTTCCGAACCAAACGGCCCATTAGTTTGAATATCATTTTATGAAAGTAATGATTCTATCATGGTAGAAATCATTGTCTCCACTGGGGAATAACTCATTACCCTCCAAAAACTTAGGGTGCGTTTGATTGCCTAAATTTTCCATGGAAAATTTTTCCATGGAGGTGGTCACGTGACCCTATTTTCCCTCAAAACAAGGGAAAATTTTTCCTACCTCAACCATAGGAAAAATTTTCCATGGAAAATAGAGGGGGTTTTTTGAAAAATTAAAGAGCTAGGATTTTTAATTAATTTAGGGGGTGATATGCAAATTGCAAGCTAGATCATCATCCCGAGAGGGAGAGAAAGGGCGGCCGAGATCTTTGCTTCTTTTTTTTCTTTTTATCAATTCTTCCCCAATTTCTTGATAATTTTTCATCTTCTTCACTGTCCATGGATGAGTTTATGTTTGCGAGTTATCGATTTCACCTTAACCCTCGTTTTTTTGTTTTTAGGGTTTCAATAGGAAAAGAAAGAGATCGAAAAAAATTTGAATTAATTTTGAGATTGAATTCTTGTGTACACAAAAAATATCTATTACAAAATCTTAAACAATGATTTATTGGGATTAAATAACATTTTAGGTAGGCAAAACTATTTTCATGGAGAAAATTTTCCATGGAAAATATGACATTTTCCATGGAAAATTGATACAATCAAACAACAAATGTGGCTTTTTCTATGAAAAATGTTATATTTTCCATGGAAAATACAAGCAATCAAACAACAAAATCAAAATTTTTCATGAAAATTTTTTGATTTTCTAGCTAGAAAATAATGCCAATCAAACGTGTATTTGTTCGTTTTCCATGGAAAATTTTTCCATAGAAAACTTTTCCATAGAAAAATTTTCTTTTCCACCCATTTTCCATGTTGCCAATCAAACGCAGCCTTATTGTTTTGCCCTCAACAATTCAAAAACTTATTTGATTAAACAACAATTATACCAATTAACCATATAATTGACATGATATTTAAATAATTTAAATAATTAATTATAAAATATGAAAATAGAGTGACATTTAACCATGAAAAAGTAATTTAATCAAATTAAAGAATATTTATTTAACTTAATTAATTTTTAATGAGAATATCAATAATTAAAAACATTTATGTTTCATTAAACAAACGTTAATAAACTTTCTTTACTAGTTGGATAGAAAGATAATTGTCCCATATATCTTTTTTTATATTTCCAACTAAACACAGTTATTTTATATTATTCATCATTTTTCGTTTGCCCCATAATTTAATTATATTAATGCATTGTATATAAACAATTATATGGTACCATAATAATATAAAGAAATTAAATATATGGTTTGTCTATTGTCTATTTTCTTAAAAACAATTTGTAAAAAATTGGAGATTATTTCATTATTTTTTTTTTCAGATAAAGGCGATTATCTTAAAACTATTAATAAATATTATTTTATTTTATTTTATTTTGTAAAAGGGCTTATGAGAACAAACATATTTAATTTGAAGTGTTTTTCAAGTTTCCCTAATTTATTTCTATTTTTAAAATTAGCCCTAAATTAACACTATAAGAATTGATTAAACATTTAAAAAATGTTTGAAATAAAACTGAAATAATAAAATTGAAAACGTGTATAATATTTTATTTTAAAAATTATATTATTTTTTAATAGTTGATTTAGACAACTCAATATAAAATTATCCACCTAACCACCGTGCTTGAAACTTAGGGAAAAAATTATCCATAAATATATATTCAATTAATAAATCCTTTTTTTTGGTGTGGACTTGGTCTAAATGAGAAGAACACTAATTCAACTAAATCATTTTCTTCTTTTCATTTCTTTCCATCCTTTAGAATTTTATATAAGAGAAAATTACTTACATGCCCTTATAAATGGGGTGCTCATTCCATGGACATGGTTCCATGGTTACTGTCACGGCCTCACCCGATCACCTTCGTGCCGTGCGGCACCTGACATGCACCATAGCGATAGATCAGTCTTCCTTGCAATAACAGTTAGTGAACTCCTGTTTGCATCACAAACACAACAAAATAAAGGAATCGAGCAAAACCGGAAAACATTCACTGTACGAGAAACACGACACATAAAACCCATTTTAAAGAGAGAAAAACATAAACTCTTTTAAAATTAGAAAAGTTTACAACCATGGTCAAAAACCATCACCAAGAGACCTTGTCTCCTCCCAAAGACACATTAGACCCTATTACAAGAGCTACCCAATTCCTCGAGGTTAATTGAGCCACATGCCCAATACAGGTCTGGCTTGAAGTCCCTAACTTCACTTAGCTTACAATGTCCACATATTTGACTGTAGCTTCAACCAACCACCCTTGGTCACAGAACGCAGCAGTACCGATCACGCGCGGTAATACTGCGTGCCATTTTCGTCCCCGGTTCGGCCATGCTCCCTCACGCGTGCCCACTTGCATACGCCTGCGTAAAATTTTCGGCAAATCCGGAATCAACTCTCGGTATGATCAAGTGTTCCGCGGCGGCCTAGACTTGCTAGAGATCCACGCTCTAAATAATATAAATCTGCAACACTTGACTCTTAGTATGGGCGCGCCTGCTCCACGCACTCATTGGTCACGCGCATGCCCACGGTCCAAGGCGCGTGCCTCACGGTCTCAGCACATGATCGTGTGGGATATTCAGCCCGCTCTTGATCACAACACAACACATGCCTCGTGCTAACCGCGCGCTACCCAATCCAGGCAGCAATACGCCCTCATGGCTTGGCCTATGTTGAAATGTACGCCCACTGACCAAGTGTAAAGTCATCAACCCTTACAGTTACCAAGTCCACTAAATTATTATTATTATTATCATTATTATTAGGGGTTACAAAATAAAAAAAATATAGCATAAGTGAGAAGGTGTTTTTTTACGATATTTTTGTGTTGACTTGTGTGTGTGTGTGTGTGTGTGTGTGTGTGTGTTGGGGGGGAGGTGTATAACTTAAAAATTTTGTAGTTCTATATTAAAGGAATAATAAATGAAAACAATTCATTTTCCTAGTTATATCTCGTCAATTCAACATGTAGCGATGTCCCTAGATGATGTCTTTATATTAGTTGTTAAATCATTATTTAACGGTTAGTACTAATATGGTTTTTCTATAAAAATAAAATATTTATAGGTAATTATTACGTACCTTTTTTTTTTTTTTTGTTAAAAAAGAGGTTTTGTGATCATTGAATCAAAATTTAACGGACTCTATTTATCATCATTAAATTTCAAATTGACAGATATCTCTGAATAACTGGCCTATATATAATCATCTTTTATTCGGGAAAATAACTCAATTCCCTTAATGGCCCATAAAAATCATATATATCCCCCACCCCCCAACAAAAATTTATACTTACATACCTCTTATTTTTCAAAATTAATTTACAAATTATATAAAGATATATACATTAATCATTGATTTTTTTTATTTTCTACACTTATTTTTTTATAAAA
Organism: Dioscorea dumetorum; assembly: GCA_902712375.1. NCBI lineage: Eukaryota > Viridiplantae > Streptophyta > Magnoliopsida > Dioscoreales > Dioscoreaceae > Dioscorea > Dioscorea dumetorum. The sequence goes on from CACTHL010000266.1 coordinate 62,515, forward strand.
CTTTTTTGTTGACTTTTAGCCAGAGCAGTTATATAAGCAAATAAATATCATTTTTACATATATATAATTACAGATTTTTTTTAGGGATGTATAAGCAATTTCCTTTCATAAATACGACAAAAAACTGCAAGTTGGTATCCGCTTTGCTTAAAAAACATTTGCTTATCAAAAGGGCAAATTTATTTAAATGAAAAAATCTTATCTCTTTTACTAAATAATAAAATTAGGATCCAGAAGTCAATGAGAAAAGACAAGATATATTAACACCTAATGAAAATATCTAGTGAATATATATATATATATAATTTTTTTTATGCGTGTTGATAACCTTCTTTTTTTTATTAAAAAATAAAAAAAAAAACACAAAGTTTATTTGAAGAATCAAACAAAGTGGTTTAATAATTGAAATAGGCTCATGCTTAACTTTTATTATCCTTCAAAATAATGTTACCATGATCTTAATAGTTTTTTTATTTAAATTAAAATAATTTTTCTAACACCAATATTAATTTCTTTAAATATTTTTTCTTAAAATAAGTTTTCTTTATATATACACATAAATTACATAAACTAAAACTCTTCTAATAGATTGATTTATGATAGAGAAAATTGCTTGCATACCTTATAAAAGTGAGTAATTGTTAATATATTCTCATATAAATTATATTATTTATTTATATGTTTTTATAAGCTAAAATAAATTTATAACTTTTATAAGAAAAAAATCTTGAATATAAGTGAGTAAATGATAATTTAGCTGTTTTTGTGAAATTTTTTAGTTTAGTTGATTTTTTTATTCAGATGATATATAAGTAAATATAATACACAACTAAATATCATTTTATTATGATATAAAATATAAATTTTCATTTTTACAGAGATATGCAAACATAAAAAACCTTTTACCACTCCATGGAGTATATATATATATATATTCATTTGTTTTAGCTTTTTATAATTTTAATTAAATTCGTAAGTAACCCACTTTTTATTTAAAAAAGTTTCAAAAATAAAAAACAAGCACTAATGATTGTTACACGGAGCGGTAAAAATAGAAGAAAAAACATATATATTAAAAAAATATTATCCAAGGACAAAAAGGTAAAATCGGAAGAGTTGTGAAAGGCATGTTGTCTTTCTTTGCAGTTTGCATGCATCGTTGAAGACATGCTAAAAAGCATGTAAAATGGCTTTGCTCACTCATCAAAAATATCAGCCACCTTTTCATGTGAAAAATTTAAAGAATGTTTTTTTTTAATACTTAAAAAGTAGTGAAAATTAAAAACTACAAATAAATAAATAAATAAATAATGTGAGTGTTAAAATGTTTTTTTACCGAATTTGACAAAGCACTATTGAAGGTTGAAATTGATCGTCTATCGATCTTATGTGCATTCGATCACCTGGTAAATACAGAAATTAAACCCAGTTCTCGCTCACTATTGGAGACCCTTTTTAACACCATTATTAGACCAGTAAGTATCACTAGATTAAATATAAAAAAAAAACAAACAAACAAAAAAATAAAAATAATATATAGCAATTAATATTATTTAGCGTAGGCATTTTGAATTAATGATTAATATTTATTGTAATAAAATTTATAATATTAATTACCAAATTTTAATATTTTAATTAGTGAAATTAATTATAATTAAAAATAGTCTCACTTTAACGTTCATAGTTACATCACCCACCCCTAACCATTAACTTAATCTTAAGTTTAAATTTTAAAATAAATTAAAATTATGTTTAATGAATAAGTTGATATCAAGGAGTATATACGTAAAAAGACCATTTAAAAGTCTTATCAATCTTTTCAATTTTTTTTTTTTTTGTCTCAAAACACCAAATTCATGCTGACCTTAACATCTTGTCCCATTAATTAATCCACATGAAAAACATGGTTTAATAGATTTTTTTTTTTTGGGGGTTCCCTAATTCCCTAGCCTGTTGTTTTTTCTTCAGCACCTAACTCATTAAATGTGTATCATAAAATTCAATTTGATTTGATATTTAAACTTTCTCATTAGGATTTAAATTTATGTCAAGGGGTTGGTGAAGGCTCTTTCATTCAAAGACATATATATATATATATGGGAAGTCAAATTGATCATTGATTAGATATTTGGTTGAAAAAAAGGAAGGAATAATAAATAATGACTATTTGGAAGGACAATTAGTGAAAGATTATGTTAATACAATGACACATCATATAATAATATTAATAAACATAAGTTTTTGGTATTAAATGGGAGAAGTTTTATGATAACAAGCAAAGTTTGTTGATTATATAATTTCCTTGTTGATTATGTTTACCAATTGACTTCACATGGATATAAAAATAATTGGTAAACATAGAATATGTAAATTATTATAAAGCCGACCTTAGCTCAGTTGGTAGAGCGGAGGACTGTAGTCTGTGCAACTGTCATCCTTAGGTCGCTGGTTCGAATCCGGCAGGTCGGATTTTGTTTTTTAAATAATTTTCCTTTTGTTATTACTATATATAGTAATGTAATATTATATTTTGAGAAAAAAGAATATAGGAATTTATCCTAAATGCCTCTGAAAAGATTGTATAGTTTTGAAAATATAACTCTTAAAACACACACACTCACACACAAAAAAAACAAATCAGTTTTAACTTTTCTATGTTCCTGATAAAAAATTGTTTTTTTTTAACCACTTGAACCCATATTCACTCATTAAAACATCATTTTAAATATAAAATAAAAATCTAGATCCTCAATAATTTTCATAGAATTTTATATAATTAAACCCCTAAAATTATTTTTAAAAAACAACAAAAAAAAGGGATACAGATTCATTTCTTGATATTGAATTAAATATTAAGAGCTGAATTAAACTAGCCGCAACCTACATTTTCTTTTTTGTCATCTCATTTTAAAATATCATTTTAATAAAGACTACATATCTTTAAACTGTCTTCTTAATCTCTTAACTTAGGAGCATATACAAGCAGAATGCAATTCTTACAGGGCACATGCAGACAAGGAACTTAAAAAATAAAAACAAATACTAATATTCTAAAATTTCAACCAGAATTCAACATCATGGTTTGACAATCATCATGAAGCCTATTTTTTAAAAAATCCCATTAATGCTCTTGTTGGTAGTTGCCACCCTAGAGTCACACGTGGCACCCACAATTAAGACAAGACCAAAAACACACCTAAACATAAGAGTAACCAAAACGAAGATTATGATTCACATGAATGGGCCCAACAATGGCACTCTCACACCTGGTAAATATTGTAACCTCATAAAAAATATCTCAATAGTAGTATTTACAACAAACGTTTAGAAGCTAATGAATTACCATTTTCATCTCTCAATTGTGACCCTGGAAAATAAAAAAAGATTTTTTTTTTTTTGAAAAAAAAAAAATGAAGAACAATTAGACTGCCCCAGCAACATTGATATGGAAAGGGGACCCTCTGCAGAAGATTGTTTCTTCTGATGAATCTGTTCTTGCTCGAGCACGGAGCATATCGGTTGCACCGTTTATGATGGCAGTGCCCATGAGCGTGTAATCTCCGGGAACGAGAAAGTAGAGTGAGAATGAATGTGAGACCTCTTCAAGAGGAAGCACTTCCAATTGTATCCCAGTAAGAACACCTAACATGAATATTCAGCAAAAAGAGTTAGATTTGCATCACAAACAACAAAACGAAGATCGAATAACATTAGTTATGGTAATTTTTGAAAGTGTATCAAAATTTTCCGGTCAGCATATAATCTTCTGTGCACTAGACCAAATAAAGGATATGACTAACAATCATGCCGCGATACCCAATTAGATGTTTTCATTGCACTTGCATGATATTTTGGTTATATATCCTCCCTTGGTAAATTAACAATGACGGATGTAGCAGCTCTCTCTGTTAGGCAAAGTCAGATAATTTAACAATGACTACCATTCCTCAACTACATGAGATGCTGTCCAATCACAAGAATTAAATCTCTACAACTTCATCATAGGAACCAATAGCTTGCCTCTGCTAATGCAAATCTCTATCACAACTCAAACAAATTAAATCAATGAAAAGTGGTTCACACCAAACAGTATTAGGTGGCAAAGACTAATAAGCTGAGAAGCATGGCACAGTTCAGTGTTTTCTCAAATAGATGCAGATTGATATCTAGTTAACATTCGCGTAATTTATGAATGTTGAAAAAGATCTTAAGAGTTTTTTTTATAAAAAAACAATACACTATTTATCTTTGAATACTATAGTAACTATCCAAGAATGGTTCATAATATCACAAAATACTTCGTAATGTAAAGCCACAGAACAGACAGATCCAAAATACCGCAAAACTAGAGGAGGAAAGCATAAACAAAGAAAAATGCAATTTCAAATGATTAAGAGGTGAACATACCAGCCCATAATACTGTTGCTTTACTTCCCTCGGTGCAATTCTCCCCTGCCACATCTCTACAAGTAACACTGAGGCTCATTTGTATAGGTTCCTTTGTGTTGTTGCGAATGAGGACTTCCATAGGAGTCATCTCATGAGCTGATATAGAACCTTTACACCTGATGGCGCTTCCACTAGCACATTGATTAACAGAGTTGGCCAACTCATTGGTTTGCTCAGCAAGTCGTTTTGTGTTGTCAATAGCTTCATTTGCAGTTCCATTCTTTGCTAACCTGAAGACAAAGGTTAATGGCTCTGGTAGTAATATATCCATCATTGATGCTTGCAAAGCTGCTTGAATTGCATCTTTGATATTCAATTCACCAGAGCTATTTCTCCCAGACTGCCACCTTACCTTTATTTTTGTAATTAAGTTGTTAATAGAAGCATTCAACTCAGCCTTGCTGTTTCTTTCTGCTGCATTTGAAATTTTACTGCCTAAAGTATCATTTGGTTGACCATCCTTAGCAAGGAAAGAACCATCAAGTACAGGCAACTTAAAATGCTCCAATGGAATAAGCACCCGTGCAGAAAAGTCACAGTCAATTCTGGTTTTTGGATAACCGATGTCAGCAGCATAATTTTGAATAGATGTCACCCCATTACCATTATTGGTACCATCCATCTCGACAGATACATTAACCTCAAACACAACATCAGTTGGATTAGATAACTCAAGTTCGAGAAGGCGAAATACCCAGCTTCCACTGTATGGGTCAATCTTCAACAAGCTATTCATTGTGTTCGGAGAAGTGACCACTCCAGCAGAATCACCATCAACAAAAGCTGGTTTTGAAAGGGAGTCATTTATATGAGCAGGAATTTCCATAGAGAGTAGGCGAGCCTTCACAAAGCGCAGACCTTGCAAAACACATACATGCAAGGGAACAACTAGACGCCTTCCCGGGGAAACAGTGTCACCCTTTTCAGGGAACTCCTCAGATGTCAATGGCCCTGAAATATTGAAGAAAGAGTAATTAAGAATGTGAAACAATGATCACTCCATAGAAAAGAAGCGAAGAAAAACTAGTTTTAAGTAGCACTTTAAAGTCCATATTGGACACTAAACCGGTTCCAGTTGTTTTATGACTTTAGTACGGGCATATCCAACAATGCTGAAGATCATAATGTCATAAAAATTCATACGCCAGGAAAATACTCCAAAATTGATAACTAGCCATATTATATATTTCATTTCACTAATGGGGATTTATGTGAAAATGTTTATAAAGGATTGTAATGCAAGACAAACCTCAGCAGAAATTCTAATCGGATTAATAAATTATAGATGGCAAAACTCAAGACAATGAAATGATATTAGATATTTCTAATAAAAGCAAATGAGAACGAATAAGGGTCAATCAAGCAATTCACCTTTAACAATAAACCATGCGTAGGTTTATAAGTGTCTTTTTCTGAAACTTTGAATTATATTAAAAATAACAATTTCAGCTGTAATTTTGTGTAACAATGATGGCCTTGCATATGATTCAAGGTCAAGAAAAATTATGACTCAGAACATGGAACACAGCATATGAGTATTATGTCAATTATATAACTGTCGTTATGAGACATTGGAAATCTGGTCAAACCCACACAAAGCACTCTATCATCTAAACAGGTGCCAAACTTGACGGTAATCTGAAAATTACTTCCTATGTACAAGAAGGCATGATGAACAGACATTTATACAAATAGTGACCATTTATGGTTAAAAGATAGCATCAGCTGCATGACAACAGAAATATGCATGCCAGGCAGATGTATTCTAAGGCAAACAAAGTAACTGAAACAGGGTGTGTACCAGCATAATGAATAACCAATAGTGGGTTACTCCCTTCCTTGGATGTTCTGCTTACTCCAGCGCTGTTCTTGTTAGTAGCATGATCAGAATCTGCCATGCTAAGCTGCCATGCTTTTACAGTGATTGGAACAGTTACTTCAGCACCAGGTTTGAGAGGAAGAGTTGATCTTAAATTTTCACGTGCAATGGAAATGACAGAATCTTGATTTTTTCCAGAAAGTGAAATATGTGCTTGTTCAACTGGGACTGTTCCAGCATTAGTGAAACTAATTGTTATGTCACGAATTTCACCTTCATATAAAATAGCAGCAACATCACCCCCAACAACATGAGAAACAAGCAGTGGCACAGGCGGGACCACAGATATGTTTGGGATAGACACAATTTTCAACTTGCCAGAGCCACAACTTCTGAAAGGATCAGAAAGAACTAAACCTTGTGCTGCTCCAAGGAGCAGGTTATCAACATCCTTGAAAAGGTGTTCAGTAATGACCCCAAAACAGTGCACTATGCATCCAGGAATCAAAACTGGCCCTACTTTAGTAGGAATACCAGATAACAGGATCACCTTGGCTGAATTTGGGGGAAGATTTACGCTTACAGGAAAAGCATCAAATTTGCCAGAGTGAACTGAAAGGTAGATGCTCTCAACCACCAAATCAAAGCCACAGGGATTTGCCAATTCCACCAAAACTTGGACTGGCTCCCCAACAATCCAAGTCAGCTCCTGCTTGTTACTTTCATTTAAACCTCCCTTGCCAAAAGGTGTATATATAAATGGTCCTGAAGGAGCTGAACCTGCCCACCACTCTTCTTTTGAAGGGTTGCGCTTCACTATGTCCATTTGGGAAGGATGGACAGGAAAAGAGTGCAATCTGTACAACATGCAAATGCAAACAGTGGTTATGTACTAACACCTAACATATTGTGTTCTATATTTGAGATATAACTAGACATAATTGTTTCATCAACAATTCAATGAATAGATATTATAAAAACAGCTATCATAATTCTGCAAACAATATAGAAGATTTCTTGCAACAACATACAGCAAAGTTCAAATTTTAACATAGACCAGTGGGATGCTGACTTATCCCTTGATTTGCTGCTAACTAGTTTCTTCGTCTTGCATTCCATTGTATCAATATATACGCAATATACACAAGTATATATATATATCAATTGCGTTGAAAACATATAGCTTCTTTTTATTTTCAATATTTTTAAAATTTTCTGTTATACATAATGCAAACAATTGATACTATGCCAGTTTCTCAAGCCAAAAGCAGGTAATCGGATAAGTCTTCTTGTCAACCCAAAACATCATTTAAAGAATTATAATTGAAGGGAAAAGAGACATTGCTTGATAAGTACTCAACAAAGGGTATACATCTATCCAGAGAGGAAAAACAACCAGCCTTGAAAAGGGCCATGAAGATGTTTATTTATGGATTGGATCAGATAAAAGGGCAAGAGGTTGAGAGTAGCTGCTGTACTCCAGCAGCAAGAATGACATGGTATAAGCTTGCCCAGTTCAGGATCTAAAAATGACTGTTGATTGAGCATATTTAACACAACCAAACATCACCATAATTTCTTTAAGAATGTGAATATAAAATTGTTAGACTGAATGAACACTGTAGCTGGTTTAATAGACAATTTATAATTCTGGACAACAAAAATCGGTGTCAATATCTAAGAAAGAAAACACTTGCAGTGCCAAAATGTAGGAATGATTTAATTCACACAGCTCTTGCATGTATGGCATAAAATTGGAAGCAAATAAATAATGAACTTGATAATGTACTGTATGGAGAAAAAAAAGTTTCCTGCCTGATGAATGGGAGAGCTGGATCGGCACACCTAGTTCCTACTGGTAGCCTTTCTGCAGAATTTACAAGTGAACTTGCAAGACCACTCTGGCCTGCAGGTGTAATCAATGGGTAATAGGATCTAAGTAGACGAGCTGCTGCACTCCATGCAGCAAGAGGATCTCCAGCACGGACAGATGACATAAGTATCTCTCTCAAGACAACCATTTGCAGTGTGCTCCACTGAGACTCAAACAAGGAGACAATAGATTGCTGATGCATTTTCCCACCATCAGCCTGACTTGGTCCGAGACTCTGTAATAGGGAAAAACAAGAAGAGAAACAACCTGCTAATCACATAGGAAGGTAATGTATACTGCATGTACTTACACTATGGATTTATGTGCACCAAAGTTGAGAAACCACATATAGTCATTGGATCAAAACTAAACAAAAAACTGAAAAATCTACGAGAATAAAGATTTTCTCTTTATCTTTGTGACAGATAGTAAGAGGTTCCACTACACAGATGTGTATGATGAGCAAAAAAAGGCCTACTAGAGGAAATTGTAGCACCAAACGCATTTATAGGATTTATATTTTCTTTTTGACAAAAATATAGAAGGTATAATGCAATGAAAAAACAAAACACACAACTTACATGGTGCAGTCCAATTTGTTTTTGGCTAGCTCCTCTGCTTTGGACATGGTAGGCCTTGGAGGTCAAGGACAAAACTTGCAGAGCACTTATAGCAGCAAATGAATTGTCCTGTTGCAAATAAAGCTGAGCAACTTGCCTTGAAAAGAAAGCTGCTTTACGCTGATATCCAAGAGATCCATATATTCTTGCTATCTCAACATATAATATCAAGCGATCACTGGCATCAATCAATGATTTCGCACCATCAGCAGCACCCATCAACAACTCCACTACCTCCTTAGCAAGTTCTTGCCTGTCAGATTTTTAAGGGGGCGGCACCGTTAAAAACAATATAATGGGAGAACAATAAAGCACAATGGTAGCAAGCCTAAATATGATCATGAAAAACCTTCATGTTATATAACTGCTAAGATGACACTGTTAAAAACAACAAAATCATACTTTAAGAGCAACAAATTACAATAATGCGAGCACAAATACAAACCTGCACAATGGATGACTGCTAAGATGTCTTCGCTTCACCCAATTAAATAACAGTATGTAATTGTTTCAATGATGAATATTTCTAATAGGACAATAACAATCATTGTCCATTATATTAAAAAAAAATCGAATGATTGTTTTGCCAGAAAGATATTGCATTTCGAAATAGAAAACCCATGTGAAGTAGAAGATCAACGAATGTTAGGAGACCATGTCTAACCAGGATGGTTAAGCTTGATAAGTATATGTTAAGTCACAACCGTGTAGATCACACAATAACAATTTAAGGTAAAGTAGTAAACAATCTTACCGGCAAAGGTATCGTGCCAACTTTAGCGCAGCCTCAAGTTCAAAGCTCACCGTTGAAACTCTACAATAGATGCACACTTTAGTTGGTAACAGATGCGCAAGAAAAATCCAAAAATAACACCATCATCAATATAAACACCATTCACTGTGTACAACTCAAAAATTGGAAGCATTGTTGTGCAAATCAATTAAATGAAATACATATAACAGAAACATATAAAGGGAAAAGCTGGTTAGAACAGGATGCGCATGAGATTTTGTTCAAATGAAAAAGCTTAAACACAAAAAATCGAAGGCCTAGATTTCCCAAATATGAAATACCAGCTGATCCAAAAGAGAATGAAATGAAAATTAAAATCAATGACTTCACAGACTCTCTAGATAAGAGGTAAGGCTGCCTAACTTTCACTTCCCTTGAACTAGCCTTCACAAAATAGACAATACTATTTAATCATTAGAAAGAACATGTTGGAACCACAAACCTTCAATTTAAGTAATTTTGAAAATCTTAGCAAGAAACATATAACATCAGCTGTATGGCATTTTATTCGATAATCTTAGCAACAAACATAAAACATCAGCTGTATGACTTTTGTTCTTTCTCACTCATAATTTACAGGCTCCAACTATCACATTTACTCTTGGAAAATAAAGCACTCTTTTTGGTGTTAAACATATCTTCTAGAACCTAAGGGTCCTAGCATCATTTACATGAAAATGAGCCTTCAGTTCACAAGAAAGGTTCATTAAAAGCCACTATGAAAGGATTAAGTTAATCCAGAAATTGCAACCTCACAAAGCCTGAGTACATAAACAACAAATTCCCACGCATTTTCCAATTCCAGACAAGTTAAGGATCATCTAGTGACCAATGACTAGAAACACATACAAACCAATTCCTTCAAAAACACACAAGCCTCAAACTATTGCTGCTCCAAAACAAATAAATAAATAATGATTGAGGAATATTAACAATTCTAGAATCCCAGTCCCAAATTGCGCTCTAAAACCAAATTGATCCAGAATTAAGGTCATCAAATACTAGAAGATAAAAACGCTTTGGGTTTCAAACTCAACATACTATTAGTGGACATTCAGGTATTGGGTATGCCAAAAATAAATTTAGAATTATTAACCAGGCCCCAAGACCAAATGTCATATGATCTGTCTGTCATTGTATATTTGTGCTAAAAGCAATGGTAGGTGGATATAAAGCAAAAGAGGAAACATAAAGATTGAGATTGGTATTTATCAAATCCATGCAAGGTTATTGAAAGTCATTCATTATTAGTTGTAGAAAATGCATGATGAATTTATCAAAAAATGGTCTGTATTAGAGATGTTTTTACCACCTGTCACTCCTTCCTGCTAAAATAATCAATACTATGGGTCCCTCATCTATCATCTTCAAATTGTGGATATTCAAATTTCAAAAACTTATGAGAACAAAGAATGGTGGAATCATATTTACAAATCATATGTATACATGCAAGATATGAAAGATATAAAAGAAATCCTTCAGATATTTACACCAACTTGAAATGCTAAAGTCAAAGGAACTATATTACCTTTGAGCATTGTCTTGCAAATATGACCTTCGATAAAGTTGGATGACAGTATAATAACGATACTTGACTTCCTCTTCTAAGGTTGCATCTTTCTGGCCTGCACGATCTACCTATAAATGTCAATAGTCATTCAAATGGTTCAAAGTTCTAAAGTTCAGCCCTTTTATACTCAGTAAAATCTCCAATGATACCCCTAGCATGAAAACAAGTAAACATCTCATGCATAAGTCTCAAAATAAATACCATGCAACAAAGCCTAATTTCTAAATTATTAAAAAAAATCGCATTGGCACATTCAGACAGATATGCAGAGAAACCAATTGTGAGTAAATACCAGTAAAGCACAAACACTCCCCTCCAGAGCACCAGCATGCCAGAAAACATCTCCAGTCAACCTGGCTAACTCTATTGCAGTGGAATAGTGTGCATTGGCATCTACTGGTGATCCAGCCAACAAACAATAATCACCTATTGTTTTTTGTGCACGACCAAGCCTCCTTTTTTTGGCCTTAATAACCTAAAGTTTCACAAAATAGCATCAAGTTTGTAATGATATTGAGCAAATTTTGGTTTGATACCGAAGATCACAAGAGCATGATGTAGAATAATTTTGTATTATAAATACTTAGAACACCTAAAGAATAAACCTCCTCAGAGCTAAGGCTGGATTGAGAATCTAAAGGTGTCTTCAAAATGGTCCCTGCAGATTCTGCACGAAGAACCCATTTTTCAAACTCCATTAACAACGAAGCAGCAAGATCTTGCACCATTGTTAGCATGTGAAATTCCTGTGTTTGTCGATCAGAGGGAGGGAACAAAACGACATTGTTCACCTTTTTGCCTTCATCAAGCTGCAAAAGACAACATCAAACAGGGGGATGGCGTTTAAGCATTCAAGAAAACAGAAGCAAATATTAATTTCTCTACTTCATAAAGAAATAGGCAAATAGATGTATACATTCCTGTTAAATGATATGACATTAATGACAAGATGGATACTATTTTGTAAAGCACACCTCATAAATTATGAATGTGCTTTGAACGCTAAACAGAAATCACAAAGTTGGCATTTTTTTTTTAATTCATGACTCCTTCTTGACTTACTTTGGCATAGGCTTGTTTACTGAACTATTAGGGCATAGTGAATTCTTCTTGTGCTATCCATAAATTTCAAAGTGATCAGTTTATTTACAAATTTTCATTCTATTTGACCAAGAAAGTCTATAATAAAAGATTGTTGCACAATAACAAAAAAAATTTTATATTATGTTTCCTAATTTAAAATTTAAAAAACATTCCAAAGATGCCTCGTATTTTCCAGGTTCTCAACAGAGGCTACCTTTTCCTTAATTTGTGACTCTGCCCACAAGTCTCACTATAAAAACAACTCTCACTCATAAATTATGTGATGCTCAACCAGTGAACAGATTATAAAACTTAAACCATCCATTTAAGATAGTGTCACAAGCCCTTTCTCCTAAACTCAAAAATGTTCTAAGCATGTTTGTACCAACAAGTAAAAACAGAATTCCTTACCGATGTGGTGTATTGTTAATCATAATGGTTCACACTTTTGATATCATGTAGTGGTTTAATCTAAGGCACAAAATTCTGTAATTGCCTTGGGACTAATTATATAAATAATTTTCTATTTTCAACTCAAACTATGATTAATTGATTTTCTAAATCTTCTGTCTTTATTTTTTAGTATAAATGAATTTAATTTCTATTTGTGGCCCCTGTGCCTAAATCTTATCTTTTCCAAGTGAATCTAATTAGAATTCTACATGGATAATATGAAATCCACAAGTTGATTGTGCAATACACACTTTCTGAATGTCATCAGGTCCTCTAAGGCCATCGTATCTCCCTTATTTTGCTTATGGTTTCCTGATCCTTTCACCTCTTCAGCCTGCTCCTCTAATCCAATCACAACCACCAAGCCACGACAAAATTAGCAGTCATCAACAACAATGAATCCTCCATCGTGGAAAGTGAAAACTTCGGTTAATGGAGTGAAATCTCCCATACTAAAAGGGCGGCAGTTCAAAACTTTCAGAGTAGATAATTTGATCAAAAGTATCAAACTAGATCATAGCACAGAAAATCACTTCTTTTGAAAACCAAAAATGAAACAATACTGTTTAAAACAAAAACAGAGAAATTTACTTTAGCATCCATTCAGTATGCTTCACTTCTTGGTTTTGTGGATTCATAGAAAGACCCTAAATGAAGGCAAAAGACAACGAGTAACAAATGGCAATAGCCAACTAGGATGCACCTCCCTAGCAAATCATACTCGAGCATTTATATCAAACAACAGCTAGTCACAGCAATTGATGTCTCCTTAATGATTATCGTCTTCAAATTGTCTTCAAATTGCCTTATCGATGTCACACATTAAATTTTAACCAAAAATAAAAGCTACCTCAGGAGATTCAGCCCATCATTGTCCAAGTGGCATTTCTATGAATTTGCTCACTGGCTAGTATAATAAAATTATCCTATCATCGGACCGATATCATTGAGCATTTAAAAAATCAGAACATCGCACATCATCGTATCAACCTGAACACCAAAAGATCCCCCACGAGATTAAAACTCGCCAAATCAAGATTCACAATTCACCACATCCCAGATCACAAAATCAAGCACACGACCAACCAATTTCTTTCATCATCTATCAAATCCAACACAACTCAACAGATAACTTCAAGAAAGTCAAAATCAAAGAAAACTAAGACATACTTAGGATCAAATAAAAAACCTAAAAGTCTCCATACACAAAGCGCCAAGATCAACGAACCTGGGAATCAGAAGGGCAGAAGGCGAAACACCGCTCAACAAGCGCTGAAGTATAAGGCTTACAAGCAGCAGCGAACTGATCGGCGACTAAGGAGAGGTCGGGTGATGAGGGGCAGTGACAGAGGCCGACAACAGCGAGGATCTTGCGGCACGACTGGAAGTCCTCCCAGGGACTAGGAGGAGCGCCGCCAACAACAAACTTGAAGCGGAGAGAACCCGAATCCCATGGCTGGTGGGTGAATGGGCTCTTCTGGTGCTCGGAGTAGAAGGAGCTGACGGAAGAAAGATCGACGCGGCGGTGGCAGGACAGCATGGAAAGGTATACACGGAGACGCGGCGGAGGAATGGCCCCGCCGATCGGGAGCACGGCAACGCGGATCTCGCAGCCCGTATCGATGCTCACGTCGGGCTCCATTGATGAGATCGGGGACCGCGAGCAATGCGAGCAGCGAAACGAAGCAGGCTTCGTCTTCGCCTCAGATCTGTAAGACTATTATGAACGATGTGCGTTGTTGTTTTAATACAGAAGCCCCTGGAATTTGTTAAATTTACATTTTGAATCTTTTTCTTGCGGTGTTGTTATTATACGAAACGCCCCCTGAACTTATTAAATTTACATGTCAATACTTCTTCTTGTGAAATCTTGGTATTCCTTCATGTGCTATGTTATTTTTGCACATAAAAACAAGATATCAAGTCTAAACGGCAAATATCATAAATTTGAGATAAATTTAGGTAGAATACTCTAATTGGTTTTTTTATTTATCACAATCTGTCCTTTTAGTCCCTTTACTTTAATTTGGTCCCGATTAGTCCATCTACTGTCAATTTGAGGCAAATCAAGTCCAACAGCTGACCGACGTTAGATTGTCCGTCTGAGTTTGCTGATGTGGCTTTATAATGGATTGGTAGAATACCTTAATTGGTCCCTTTATGTGTCACAATCTCCCTAATTGGTCCCTTTATTTGTCACAATATGCCCTTATAGTCCTTTTATTTTAATTTAGCCCCGATTAGTCCCTCCATTATAAAACCACGTTAGCAAACTCAGACGGACAAACTAACGTCGGTCAGTTGTTGGACTTAATTTGCCTCAAATTGACAGTAGAGGGACTAATCGGGGCCAAATTAAAGTAAAAAGACTAAAAGAGCATATTGTGACAAGTAAAAGAACTAATTAGGGTATTCTAACATAAATTTATTATTTTAAGCTTTTTTTCCAACAAAAAAAAATTACTATTCAAATCATTCTCAAGAAAATCAGGTGGTGTTTGGTTGTAAAAAATGGAATGGGAGTCATTGAGTAAACCCTTATTTGAGTGTGGAGTAATGGGAGTGAGAAAGGAGTTGATGAGAGTGAGAGGGGAGTGATGGCTCATTCCTTGCTCACTCCTTGGGGTAAAATGTCAAATTTATCCCTCATATTTGATAATTATAATTATAATTAATTAACATAATATTTAAATATATATTTTTAATAAAATAATAATAATAATGCTTAATAATTTTAATAATGCTTAATAATTTAAATGCAATATTTAATTCTAATAAGTAATTATAATAATAAAAAGTAATAAATTTCTTGAGATTTGGTTGCCTATTAAAATTAAATATATATTCATAACTATTAATTTATTTTAATACTTAAATATTTTAAAAAATATAATTGTCATTTTAATACTATTAAAGTTAAATATTTTATAACTTTAATTATTTTAATACTTAAATAATTTTAAATATTTTCAAAAATATAATTGTCACACTTCATTATTATATATATATAATAATATTTATGTGTATAAAAGGCATAATAATCATTTTATCATTTTTTCACTTTTCTCATTCCCAATAAACTACCTTTTTAATCCTTTCAACTAAATATAGTTTTCATTCTCATGCCTTTTACAATGCACTTCATTTTCATTACTCTTTCACTATTGTCATTCCTTGCAACCAAATGTCACCTCAGTGTCTTTTCAGATCCAATAGATTTGAAAACTGATATTTGTTTATATGTCCACTCAAATCATTCTTTTTTGCTTACGACAAAAATTCTATTCAAAAGGTTTATTAAAAATCTACATGTTACCTCTTCGTTTTGAGAATATATAAATAAATATTTTTTATAAAATTTATAAATTGATTTTAATCATTAGATATACAAGACAATAAACATATTTTCTCCGGGTGTATGAAAAATTATAATTTTACTAAAAACAATTTAATTAAGTAGTTATAAATACTATCATGGGTCTCTTATGTGGTGTGTGTGTGGTGGTGAGAGTTCAAATACTCGTTAAAGAAATTATTTATAAAATGTTGCACCCCCATTAACGTGCACCCATGAGGTGAGGACACGTTTTAGGTAATAATTTATATGTGCACATGACACGTTTAACGTAAATAACTCACCGGTGATAGAGATACCATAAATGTTTTGTCATCTTTCTAAAAAAAAATATAATTATTATGAGAGCTTGATAATAATTTCATGCTTTTATAGAGATATATAATGAATTTTGTCTATCAGAAAACGTTGGCTTTTTTTTTCATTTGTTATGGTCTTGTTAAATAATATACAAATTTCTTTTTAACTTTTTCTGTAAGCTAACTTTACTCAAAATCATGGAGAATATTTTTATAAAAATATAGTTTTTTTTTACAATAGTGTAAAAATTAATTACAATTATCTAAAATAATATATATATTTTTTATATCATTTCCTCCCAATAAAATTTTTTATTTATTAATTCAAAAATTTTTAACCATTTTTATTCAAAATATAGTTTTTCACTTATTATAATTTAAAACTTAGGGAAACCAAATGATAGGGCAGGGTCAACACTCCTAATTAAAGACCGGTTTGAGGGGTGTCCAACCTCCAATTATAAAAGCCTTGTTAACCATGGTTTTCCATTGATGAAGAATGAATGAATGACCGACAAATTTTTGTGAGAAATGTGGTAAGCTATGAAGTGTAATCGCAAGCTCAATAACACCTATGTCCTCATTTTGTGAGAACTGTAGGGTTCAATCTCAGGTTCTTCTTAAAACAAACATTCTCATAAAAGATCCGATATCAATAGACCAAGAGATTATTAGTGAATTACAACAAGTTCATGTTTGCATTTTTATTGATAATGGCTTAAAAATTTTCATTAATCAATGAAGAAGAAGAAGAAGAAGAAGAAGAAGAAAAGGAAAAGAAGAAAAACACAATCACTTTACTTTTATGGTTGCATGATATCTTGTTGCATATATATACCAGTACAACTACCATGTTATATAATGAAAACCTCAAACCATCAATCTTAATTTCAACACCACACACCACTCTTAATAATCACTTACTCCCTCTCATCGGAAGAACTCCGATATTATTACTCTTCGCCATCGCCGGAGAAGAAGAAGAAGCGAAAGATTGTAATATTATCAATCTCGGCAATGCCCGGATCGGATACGAAATCTTACTACTAGAATACAAAACCTCGCCGGAGCACAGCTTGCCATGCAAAGCACAACCACAATTCCGGTGATACGGCCTTCTTTCGATATCGGCGTCGGAGAAGGCGATGCACCCTTCGAACACACATCGGAGAAGAGTTTCTACTCCGGTGGTCATCTACAAATTAATTATTCATCTCCCATTGCTCTCTATCAATCAATGTATCCTTTTTATAGCACACAAAATGCATGCATAGTTTGTTGAGAAAAACAAGGTTTTAATTTCTTTGACAAGAGACTTGTTGGAGTGAGCAATGTGAAAAAAAATGATGGTTTTGTTTGGATGTTGCAAAGAGTGGGGAGTTTTGATTTGGTGTTGTTTTAGTTTTGAAAGAAATGGGAAGAGTGGAGGAATTAATCAATGATTAATTGAAAGTGATTAAAAGAGTGTAGTGTTTGTGTGTGTGTTTTGTGAGTTAGGGTGTAAATGAAGAATATGATGATAGATAACCTAAAACTTTTTTAGGGTTGTCTTTTTTGGAATTGTAGGTAGGGTATAGAAATTTTAGGTTTGTCTTTTAGTTTGTGGTGCTAAATATAAGGGGAAAGTGAATTTTTTTTTTTTTTAATTTCAGTATTATATTAAAATATTAAGCATACAATTAAGAAGAAAAAAAATTCCAAACTATATATGGAAAAGTAAAATTTTGGTGGTTAAAATAGTAAAAATAAAACTTGTGATGAATAAATAATAGATTTGTTTATTGTAGGTTCAAAAGCTTTAAATTTATTTTGTACAAATATTATCTTTAATTTTGAGTTTTAATTAAAAATAATATATATATATATATATATTGATGGCATACTAATTAGGTGTGTTTAGTTTGGAAGTGACCGAAGTGATGGAAGTCTAGAAGTGTGACTTGGATTGAAGTGAATTTTTCATTTGGAATTCCTAAGTTCCATTTGTTTGGTTGAGAGAATTGTTAAATGCTATTAAATGTAAGTTTTTGAAAAATAATATTAAAACAACAATAATAAAAATAATAATAATAATAACATTTTATTAAAATAAATGAGGTCGGAAAAACATAAATCTTTAAAAAGTCAATATCTTGGGATTTTAAAAAACCCAACCATCTTTGGCGATCACATGGTTTTGATGTGATGTTTTCAAATCCATATTTTGATAATTATAGAAAAAAAAGGAGATCTGCATTGGAAAATTTTTTAAATAAAATATTTGTCATGATACTTAATTCCTCTTTTTATATATATTGAAAAGAAATTATAAATATATATTAGATGAAAATATTTACAGTTTATAGTTATTTACAAAATAAAATTTTATATAAATTTCAAAAGTAAATTGATGAGAAAAAAAAATTATAGCAACTCAAAATAAATTAAAAGTCCTTTTTTTTTTGGTAAAAATAAAAATTTGATTCTGATCCTTGTGGACATCTTAATAGACATCATGGAATTTATTTGTGATATTTCCTATTTGATTTGCATAAATATTGGGTAAAAATACCATTAAATTTCCCTCTCGCAAATATTCTCGTTTTCGAGGTCCTTTTCTGCAAAATGTTCAGCTCCTCCTTATATAATTATGCATATCAGAGGTCAAGTGTTTTTTTAGGGTTAGGGTTAGGGTTAGGGTTTGTATGAAGAGGCGGTGGTGTTGAGACGCGCACGGCGTTGCACGACCAGCACCGCCACCGAGATCATGCATGGCCGTGCCACGCTGTGTGCGTCCCAACTACACTCCATCTCTCTCTCTCTCTCTCTCTATATATATATATATATATATATAATATGCATGTATGGTTATATTTATTTACTTTTTCAGGGTTATTGTTAGGGTTAGTATTTGGGTTGCTTCTGTTTTTTTTTATTTATTTATTTATTTATTTTGGTTTTTGTTTTAGTTTTTGTGTACTATTGAAGAAGGAATGGTCAATGAAGTTGATTTGTAGGTTTTCTTTTTTTTTTTTTTTCATGTTTTGGTTGTCTTATATTTATTTATATTTATGTTGTTGGTTCTAGAAAATAAAATGAATGCGATCATCCTGTTTATTGAGATCGGATTTCATATGTATACCTATTTTCATAAATAAATAAATGAATAAATTCATCCACTTTTTTATATTTATATTTGATGAAATTTTATAATTATTATTATTAGCTTACAGTTTTTGTGTTTTGTTTTGTGGTTATACGAAAGTGAATGGTTTGAATGATTTTAATAATTGACAATAAAAATTAAAATACAATTTCTCAAAGAAATATCTAAGGCTGTGTTTGATTGGAAAATTTTTTTATGGGTCATTTTCCAGCCAAATAGGCTGTTTGTCCAAACTTATTTTCTCTCAAAACAAGTGAAAATTTTTCCAGCCTCAACCATAGGAAAAATTTTTCAGGGAAAATAGAAGGGGTTATATGAAAATACAAGCAGTTAAACAACAAAATTAGAATTTTTTATAGAAAGTTTTTGATTTTCTAGCTAGAAAATAATGCCAATCAAACGTCTATTTATTTTCACCCATTTTCCATGTTGCCAATCAAACACAGCGTAAGTGAATCATAAAATTTTAATTTATTGATTTTTATTTTTGTTATATATATAGCTCCGATATTGATAAAAATTTATCTCTAAGTTTGTTTATTGGTTTATTGGTTTATTGAGTGATTTAATGTTTGTAATATTTTTAATAAATAGCAAGAAAATTGATTTCCTTTTTAGTATACCATATTTACTTACTGCTTTTCTTTATCTCTATGCATCATGTTTTCCTTCTTGTCTTTAGTGATATATATATATCATATATATTATAAGATTACATATATATTGACGAAATTTTAATTTCTATTTTGAAAAAGTTTGGGAAGGAAATAGAATGAAACAAATAAAACTCATTTTATTTTAGAATAAATAGAAGGTATGAGTGAAAGAATTAATAGGTAAAAACATTCCTTTCTTTTCTTTTCTTCTTTGTTCTTTTCTTTTATAGTTGTTCATTATTTGTGATATAGTCATCTAGATGATAGCCTTGTTGAAATATTTTGTATATCTGTTGTAACATGTTTGACTAGTCTTCATATTAGACCGAGTATTCAAGAATAGTGGATAGCTAACGTTGTATGAGATCCGATTTTGTTGGTTGTACTATTACACGTCAGGCAATCTTGCTCGGCAATATAAGGAATGAATCGTGTGTTGTGTTCGGCGTGGGTTCTCTTCTTAACTTCTCTTCTCGTACCTCCATTATCTTTGAGTCTAAGCAATTTGGATATTGTTTTTGAGTGGATTTAAGAGTGTATCGCTAGTCTTCACTGTTTCTGTAACATTTGCATTATGTTAAACATAGAATCCCTGACAGCCATGCCCCACTCATTTGTCCTTTTGCTGAATTATTTAGCTTTAATGAAAGGCACCATGGACCTTATCTTCTACTCCATCACCACCTTTCTCAGATGGCTCGGCATCGCTAGCGTTTCCCACCGATGGCACTAGCGATCACCTCCCTTACCTCCGGGACCCGCTGGCCTCCCTCTCGTGGACAGCCTCTTCTCCCTTGATCCCGTTCTCCACACCTACTTCGCCACTCCGGCCAAGACCTATGGTCCCATCTTCAGCCTCAAGCTCGGAACCAAGCTAGGCATCGTCATCACCTCGCCGGCAATCGCCAAGGAGGTACTCCGAGATCAGGACGCGATCTTCGCGAACCACGACGTGCCGGCCGTGGCGCACATAATTGCTTTCTGCGCACCAGATATCGTCGGGACGCCGGACGGACTTAGGTGGCGGATGCTCCGCAAGGTCTGCGTGCGTGAGATGCTCGGCAAGGCGAGCCTCGATGGGGTCTACGGGCTGAGGCGGCGGGAGATGCGGGCGATGGTGACAGATCTGAAGGAGAATTGCGGGAAGTCGGTGAACATCGGAGCTCAGATGTTCCTGACGGCGATGAACGTGATAATGAGCATGTTGTGAGGAGAAAAGGAGGGTTGGGGGTTCCAAAGCTTCTGCCTTTTTTTCCTGACTCCACCACCGCTCTCTCTCTCGGGATGATTCTCTTGAAGCACTCTGTGATTCCACCTCATCTCATGGCGCAACGACTTTTCCTTTCTCTTCTCATTCCCATTCTTATGGATACTGCTGGTGCTGCGTGTGAATGCAACTGCCACTCTCATTCTTGGAGGAGGAAGCGGTGGTGCGAGAGAAGATTAGGGGTCTTGGTGGTATTATAGATTAATAGCAAATCCGAGCCTCTTGTGTCGTTCTATAAGATTCTAAAGATCGAGTGGTGTGGTAGCTACTGCTGCAACCTTTGATTTAGTGTTCATCTCAAACGGAAAAAAGGTCAGATCTGAGCCTCTTCTCTCTTAATTCCTATGAAAGCAATGCTGTATATGTGGCCTGTGATGTGTGTACCATCCCTGAGGATAATTTCTTGGTTGCTACGAATTGTGAGAATGGAATTTCAAGTCCTCTCTCATCATTTGTTGTTGTGTAGTTTCTTAATTACTCTTGCTTTGAGAGGTGGTGATTTTTGTGCCTGAAGAGTCTTGGGATCAATTGCCGAGGTGACTTTGGTGGTTATTGTTACAACCATTGTTTGATTTTGCATCTTATAAACTCTGTATTTTTGGTGGATGGTCATGTAGGTAATTAATTAATTTTATATATGATGTTCTTAAATTATTTATGTTGATATTAGTTTATTATTCTATATTTGTTAATTATTTAACAGACTAAGTTGATTATTTTGCAAAGTGATTTTATTTGGTATTCTCTCTGTCTATACTTGGTATTTCTGCGGTTTTTAGTACATCTCCAATTACTGGCAAATTACCCAGCTAGGAGGAGCAAGTCCTAGCCATGTGCACATGTCTTCTGTAGTAGCGCTACCATCCGACTGCGGTCGAAGATCCGGCTTCGGCCGTTGATATTCTTTCTGTTCCGACTTCACCGTCGAAGATCCAGCCTCGAGCTGTTGATTCTGTTTATTAGTCAGGGAGATGTACATTTCTGGTTTTCAAGTATCTGTATTTTAATTATTTTTGTATTCTGATTACTTCTGTATTTTGATTATTTAATTATTCTGATTAATTCTGTTATCTGATTATTTTCGTATTCTGATTACTTCTGTATTTTGATTATTTAATTATTCTGATTAATTCTGTTATCTGATTAGTTTTGTATTCTGATTACTTCTGTATTTTGATTATTTAATTATTCTGATTATCCTTTTATCCGATTATTTTCGTATTCCATTACTTCGTATTTTGATTATTTAATTATTTCGATTACTTATGTTATCCGATTATTTTCGTATTCGATTACTTCCGTATTTTGATTATTTAATTATTTCGATTAATTACGTTATCCGATTATTTTCATATTTCGATTACTTCGTATTTTGATTATTTAATTATTCGATTAATTCGTATTTTAATTATTTTTGTATTCGATTACTTCGTATTTTGATTATTTAATTATTCGATTAATTCCTTTATCGATTATTTTCGTATTCTGATTACTTCTGTATTTTGATTATTTAATTATTCTGATTAATTCTGTTATCTGATTATTTTTGTATTCTGATTACTTCTGTATTTTGATTATTTAATTATTCTGATTACTTCTGTTATCTGATTATTTTCGTATTCTGATTACTTCTGTATTTTGATTATTTAATTATTCTGATTACTTATGTTATCTGATTATTTTCGTATTCTGATTACTTCTGTATTTTGATTATGTAATCATTCTGATTAATTCTGTATTTTGATTATTTTCGTGTTCTGACTACTCCTGTATTGTGATTATTTATTTATTTTGGGTTATTTCTGTATTTCCGTCTGTTATATTTTATGTTGATGTTATTTCATAATTCTTCTGTTGTGATGCAATCATACTGAGTCATTGTGACTTATGTACTCTGAAATTTCTTTCTTACAGGTGAAAAATAAGCCTAGGAACATGGGTTTTCTGGGGTCTGGTTCCTGTAGCTATCAGTTCTGTCTGAAATAGTTCTGTCCTGCGTGAGTGAGATCGTATTCTTACTTCCAATTGTTAAGTGTCGCATTTCGTATGTCTGTAGGGCTGCTAAAGCTCATACTTGAATTATTTTTTTATTTACTGTCAATTGGTTTTGTAATCCTGTATTATTGTTTCCTATGTTGTCTGTTGGGCGTTGACTCTGACTAAATTTGAAATCTGAGGCCTTGCACTCGGTGGGGGCCAGCCCTGTCGAATGCGGCCGGTCTGTTAGCGGGCCCGGCTTTGGGCTGGGGCGTGACAGTTTCATTCTTAGATTTAATGTGAACCTTCGTGATTTGTAAAAATGGTTGAAGACCATATTTTAGGGTTTCTTTGGTTATGATTTGAATGAAATTACTTGATTATTTTCATAGCTAATTGATGGACAATCATCTCATTAATGTTTCTCTTTGAAATTTTGATTCAAGAAATAAATATATCACATGCTAAATCTTTAATGTTATGGCCATAGTATTGTAGCATAAGTAAGGGTATTGTAGCAACCGAAAATATCTATTAATTTTCATAGATTTTGGTGTTCCATAGCTCTTTGATTTCCGAGGGTAAGGTAGATAGAGCTTAGGAGCATTATGCATGGTATATTTTAGGCCTTCAAGGTGCTTGTTGTATTTAGTTAGTTGGTCTTAATTTTCTTTTATGTTGGCTCAATAGTAAAACCTCAGCTAGGGCCAGAGGATTTAAGAACTAGAATTTTTAATGTAGTGAGTGAAAATTTATATATGTGTATGCAAGTGGGCACGTGGTCGGGAGCGTATATATGTGTTTTAACTTTTAAATGCTTATGTCTAAACCGGGTTCCGTATAATAAGGTTACATATAATCAATTTCTTTTGGGGCGCGATATATCTTGAACAAATAAAACTTATATTATTCTCTGTCGGAGCCAGAATCAAGGCCGGAAGATACTCTCTCCGTCCGGCTCCAGTCCCAAAATATTAAATGATATATATATATATATATTAAAAATTATTAATAATTAACTAAATTGAAAATTTTTAATTAAAAAAATTTTCAAAAATTTTGCTTTAAATCACTGGTAGAGAACTATGAATTAAAATTTAGAGCGTGAGTCCCATTACAAAAAGTTTTTAAAAAACTAAAAACTTATTTGTATTAAAAATGAATGTCCTATTGAAGATATATATATTTGACATATTGATATTAAGCAATTAAATCAATCGGTCCATGGTTCATGATTTCATTATATTAATTAATTATAAAATATAATTGAGTTAGGAATTGTGAGATCAAGAGATGAGATTTGAGAATAGTGTCCCATGAATTAAAAAAAAAACCGTTATTTATTTTTTTAAAGTTAAAAAATTAATTAGATAAAAATATATACATTTAAAAGATAATACATTTATATATTTTGGGGCCGAAGATTCCCAAACTCAAATAATCTTTGTGGGGATGACGACGGGAAAAAATTATCTCCATACCCGGGCTCAGGGTGAGGTCAGGGATGAGTTTATAAACTTGAGACCGGGGCTGAGGAATGCATCCCCTAGTGAATGCATGTAACGGTTGATGACCTTACACTTGGTCAGCGGGCATACAGTATCATATAAGCCAAGCCAAGAGCGCGCACAGCTGCGTGGATTTGGTAGCGTGCGCTATTGGCGCGACGCGTGTGTTGTGTTGGGACAAAAGGCGGGTGGAATATCACGCATGATCATAGGCTGAGACCGTTAGGCGCGCGCGCTGGACCGTAGGCGTGTGCGTGACCGATGAGCGCGTGGGGCAGGCGCACCCATACCAAGGGTCAAGTGTCGCATGACTTCATCATGTAGAGTGTTGGATCTCTAGCAAGTCTAGGCGGGGCGGAGCACTTGATCAGGCCGAGTGACCGAGAGCTGATTCCGGATCTGACAAGGTTTTACGCAGGCGTATGCAAGTGGGTACGTGGTCGGGAGCGTTGTTGAGCCAGAGGCGAGGATGGCACGCGGTATTACCGCGCGTGACCGGTACTGCTGCGCGCTGTGACCAAGGGTGGCTGGTTAAAGCTACAGTCGAGTCAGAGGACACTGCAAGCTAAGTGAAGTCAGGGAATTCACACAAGACCTGTATTGGGCATGGGGCTCAATCAACCTTGGATTAGGAGTAGCTCTTGTATTAGGGTCAAATGAGTCTTTGGGAGAAGACAAGGCCACTTGGTGTTGGTTTTGGCCATGGTTGTAAACATTTCTCAATCTAAGAGAGTTTTATGTTTTTCTCTCTCAAAATGGGTTTCATGTGTCGTGTTTTTCGTACCGAGGGGTTTTCCTGTGTTGCTCGCTTCTTATTATTTTCGCTATGCTTTGTACTGCAAACAGGAATTCATTACTTGTTCTTGCAGGGAAGGCTGATCTGTCGCTATGGTGCATGTCAGGTGCCGTACGGCCGAAGGTGATCGGTTGAGGCCGTGACAGCTGGTATCAGAACTATGAGTTTGTGGCTTGAAGTGAAGCCCGAGAAGACACACAAGTGAAGACGGTGGAGATGGCGACTAGCAAGAAGGATCGTTTGGATCGCCTTGAGGAGACAGCGGAGCGGTTGGAGAACGTCGTCGGGAGTGTCGATGATCAGCTCGAGAACATGTCGAAGATGGTGGAAGATCTTGCGAGTGGATATCGCGAGAGCCAGATGACTGTCGAAGTTCTGAAGATGACGGTAGAAGTCTTGAAGATGAGGGTGCAGTCCCTGGAGGCTGAGGTCGGCCAACTCAAGGAAGCTAGCGCTTCACCGGTCTCGTGGGAGGCGCCCACGAGAGTAAAGGTCCCCGAACCTTCCCCATTTGATGGCGCACGGAATGCCAAGACACTGGAGAACTTTCTTTTGGACATGGATCAGTACTTTAAGGCTGCAAGGGTACCAGGCCATGAGCAAGTTCCGTTGGTCGGGATGTACCTTACTGGCGATGCAAAGCTATGGTGGCGAACTCGTCAGCAAGAAGACGCTCAGGCGGGTCGGACAAGTTCGAACTCGTAGGTCGAGTTGAAGAATGAATTGCGGGAGTAATTCTTGCCTGGCAACACTGCTTGGGTAGCTCGTTCAAATCTGAAGAAGCTACGGCAGACAGGCACTGCCCGGGAGTACGTGAAGGAGTTTTCATCCTTGATGCTGGATATCAGGGACATGTCCGAGGAGGACAAGTTGTTTAACTTCCTTACGAGACTCCAGAGTTGGGCCCAGATCAAGGTACGGAGGCAAGGCGGGAAAGACCTCACCTTCACGATCATAACAGCAGAAGCACTGGTGGACTTGCGAACCTTACCCGGTGGAGAGGGTGAGAAGGCGAAGTTCAAATCCAAAGACAAGAAGCCAGTGGAGAGAAGGGCCGGAGATGGGTTCGAGAGGAGGAAGCCCAACGGCCAGGCCAGATGGAATAGAACCAGGAATGATGGGAAAGTAGCGAGTGGTTCCGGCAAGACGAGTGGATGCTTTATCTGCACCGGACCACATATGGCAAAGGATTGCCCTAAACGCGAGAAGTTGGCCGCGTTTAGAAATGAACCAGAAAGCGATTCGGAGGACCCAGCAAGAGTGAGTCCTTTACAACTGTTGGGTGCCTTGAAGACTGTCAAGAGTGACGGAGAGGTGAATTCTCTGATCTATGTGGAGCTGACATTGAATGGGAAGGCCATACAAGGGATGGTGGATACAGGCGCAACTCACACTTTCATCAGAAAGGATGTGGCGACTCGGTTGGGACTGAGCGTGGGGACTCACACGAGCCGAGTGAAAGCAGTCAACTCCCAGTCACTGGCGAGGACTGGGAAGATCTCTGGCGTAACCGTTCACATGGGTGGATGGCAAGGGAAGATTGATCTGTTGGCGGTCACATTAGATGATTTCGAGTTGATACTGGGGATGGAGTTCCTCAAGTCTGTGAAGGCCGCTGTTGTTCCACATTTGGGTGGTCTTCTTATAATGGATGAGAAGAACCCATGCTTTGTAGCGGGAGTGGCTCCAAAGGAGAAGAAAGAGAAGGAGCCGATGCTTTCTACTCACTAGGTAGTGCAAGGGCTGAAACATGGAGAGTCCACATATGTTGCTGCTTTATTGGAAGTGCAGGATGATCTGGTGAGTGATCTACCCTCAGCTGTGGCTGAAGTCTTGACGGAGTTTCAAGACGTGATGCCGCCAGAACTACCCCGTGAACTCCCACCCCGGCGTGCAATAGATCACCAGATTGAGTTGATGTCGGGCTGCAGACCCCCTGCCCGGGCTCCCTATGTCACATTTGGAGTTGACAGAGTTGAGGATATAACTCACAGAGCTTGATAATGGCTTCATTTAGCCATATGGCGCGCTGGTGTTATTCCAGAAGAAGCGGGAGGGCTCTCTTCGACTGTGCACGGACCACCGAGCATTGAACAGAACACGGTGTTTGTAGTGAATCTTATGGTGGATAACATTGTTCACTTGAAGCAGGGATTATCAAGATGGAGGGAGAATCAGCTGTATGTGAAGTTGAAGAAATATCATTTATCGGGGTGAAGTCCGTATGATCGGGCTAAGGTGGCGACGATTTTGGACTAGCTTGCACCGTCCAAGGTACCGGAGTTACGATCTTTCCTCGGCTTAGCCAACTACTATCATCAGTTTATCGAGGGATATTCAAGGAAGGTCGTGCCGCTCACCGATTTGTTGAAGAATGACCAACCGTGGGGCTGGGCCGAGAGGCAGCAGGCTGCTTTTGACAAGATCAAGAGTGCAATTGCAAGTGAACTAGTCTTAGCATTGCCCAACTTCGAAGAACCTTTTGAGGTGCACACCGATGCGTCAGACAAGGCCGTTGGCGGTGTCCTTGTTCAGAACGGGCATCCGGTGGCGTTCAAGAGTTGGAAGCTGAAAGACATGGAGCAGCGCTATTCGGCGCATGAGCGAGAGATGCTCGCCGTTGTTCATTGCTTACAGGTATGGAGTGTGTACTTTCTGGGCACCAAATTTTTTGTCAAAACAGATAATATTGCCAATACATTCTTTGCTACTCAAAAGAAGCTGTCGACTAGACAAGCTCGTTGGCAAGAGTTCTTGCGGGAATATGACTTTGAATGGGAGCACAAACCCGGGAGACACAACCAGGTGGCTGATGCGTTGAGTCGCAAGCAGATGGTTGAGTACGTGGCTGCGTTGGCGCAAGTGGAGAATGACTTGCAGAGTCGTATTGAGGAGATAACAAAGACGGACAATCAGTATGGGAAGCTGATCAAAGATGTCCAAGACGGAGTCGTGCGCAAATACTGGGTAGAGAATGGGCTTCTTTACGCCAAACTCATCAGATTCTATGTGCCGAAAAAAGGGAAGATTCGGCAGGAGCTCCTTAGAGAGCATCATGATGTTCCATGGGCGGGATATCCCGGTCGTGAGCGAATGAAGGCCTTGCTCACAAGACATTATTATTGGCCGGATATGGGCGAAGACATTGAAGCATATGTGAAGATGTGTTTCGTGTGCCAACAAGACAAGTCGGAAAGAAGATGGGAGGCCGGTCTTCTCCAGCCATTGAGTATTCCGGAAAGGCCATGTGCGTCAATTTCCATGGACTTTATCACCGGATTTCCTAAGGTGGAAGGGATGTCGACAGTGATGGTGGTCGTGGACCGATTCACAAAGTATGCGGTATTCATACCCGCACCGGTAGTGTGTTCGGCAGAGGTGGCTGCTGAGCTGTTCCTGAAGCATGTGGTGAAGCACTTTGGGGTACCGGAAGACATCGTAAGCGATCGAGATGCTCGCTTTACTGGCCGGTTCTGGACGGCATTGTTCGGGTTGTTGGGCACAAAGTTGAAGTTTTCAACAGCGAATCATCCACAGACAGATGGACAGACAGAAAGGATCAATACTCTGTTGGAAGAGTATCTCCAGCACTATGTTTCGGCTTTGCAGAAGAATTGGCTAAGTCTGCTTGATGTGGCGCAGTTTGGCTACAATCTTCATCGGTCGTCATCGACGGAAAAGAGTCCGTTTGAGCTTGCATACGGATACTAACCTATTACTCCTTCAGAGGTGGCGAAGAGGAGGACATAAAGGAAATGTCCTGCAACGTATCATTTTGCTATTGATCGGAAAGAGATGATGGAGAGTGCTCGGGATAGCTTCGCCAAGGCGGCTCGCCGGATGAAAAAGTATGCAGATCAAGGGAGACGTCCTTTGGAGATCCAAGTAGGGGCAAGGTTTGGTTGAAGCTCACTCCACAGGTGTGGAAGAAGTTACATCGGAAGGATGTACACAAAGGCTTAAACGCGAGGTATGATGGGACTTTCACTATTGTCCAGCGGCTGGGCAACGTGGTATATCGTTTGGATCTCCCCGATCGGCTGAAACTCCATCCAACTTTTCATGTGAGTTTGTTGAAGCCATGCCACGAGGACCCCACGAATCCATCGAGGGCGAAGAAGAGTCGGGCTCCGCCGACTATTCGCGAGGAGTTCAGCAGGGTGACTGAGCGGATCCTAGACCGAAGAGTAGAAGGCCAAAGCAAGAAGAACCACATGGTGTTCTTTCTTGTCCAGTGGAAGGACTTGCCTATGTCGGAAGCAAGCTGGGAGCGTGATACTACTCTTTCGCAGTTCGAGGAGTTGGTGGAAGACTTCTTGAGTTCAAGACCGACGAGGACGTCGGGTTTAACTAGTGGGGGTGGTTTGTAAGGGTTGATGATCTTACACTTGGTCAGCGGGCATACAGTATCACATAGGCAAAGCCACGAGAGCGCACAGTTGCGTGGATTTGGTAGTGCGCGCTGTTGGCGCGACGCGTGTGTTGTGTCGGGACAAAAGGCGGGTGAAATATCCCGCATGATCATAGGCTGAGACCGTGAGGCCCGCGCGCGCTGGACCGTGGGCGTGCTTATGAGCGATGAGCGCGTGGGGCAGGCGCACCCATACCATGAGTCAAGTGTCGCATGACTTCATCATGTAGAGTGCTGGATCTCTAGCAAGTCTAGGCGGGGCAGAGCACTTGATCAGGTCGGGTGACCGAGAGCTGATTCCGGATCTGACAAGGTTTTACGCAGGCGTATGCAAGTGGGCACGTGGTCGGGAGCGTTGTCGAGCCAAAGGCGAGGATGGCACGCGGTATTACCGCGCGTGACCGGTACTGCTGCGCGCTGTGACCAAGGGTGGCTGGTTAAAGCTACAGTCGAGTCAGAGGACACTGCAAGCTAAGTGAAGTCAGGGAATTCACGCAAGACCTGTATTGGGCATGGGGCTCAATCAACCTTGGATTAGGAGTAGCTCTTGTATTAGGGTCAAATGAGTCTTTGGGAGAAGACAAGGCCACTTGGTGTTGGTTTTGGCCATGGTTGTAAACATTTCTCAATCTAAGAGAGTTTTATGTTTTTCTCTCTCAAAATGGGTTTCGTGTGTCGTGTTTCTCGTACCGAAGGGTTTTCCGGTGTTGCTCGCTTCTTATTATTTTCGCTGTGCTTTGTACTGCAAATAGGAATTCAGTAACTGTTCTTGCAAGGAAGGCTAACCTGTCGCTATGGTGCACGTCAGGTGCCGTACAGCCGAAGGTGATCGGTTGAGGCCGTGACAATTCACACCATATTAACAACCTTACAAGTTCTGAGACATTGCATGTAACTAGGTTTTTGCTTTGTGGATATGTGATAGTTTGTTCACACATTAGGTCCGGTGGAGGCAAATCTATATACAATTTGTGGGAGTTTGAAAATTTTCTTATTAACATCACTATATTGAATATTTTATAGACTTTCAAAAAAAATATTTTATACACCTTATTAAATATTTTTAAATATAAAATAAGAATAAAATAATTCAATCAAATTACATACACACACATATTAATGTTAAAAATAAGATTGATTTAATAATTCCATCTTATGAGTTATGATTAATAAGCTAGTTATGTCGGCATATTGTTTTTTAACTTTTTTAATGGTATGAGAGCGAATACATATATAGCAAAAAAGATAGTGAGAAATCAGAAACTTATATATCACATCCATCAATTAATAATGGTCACATCATAAGATGTGATCCTAGATTACACACACTAACCAACCCACATTATTTTCGTTTGACCAAGATATCCAAATCATATTACAACTCATCAATCATATTCCAATCTATATATCGATGTACATATATAAAGATCGATAGATAAAGATAGATATATTTGAGGGTAGAGTTGTCAAAAACAATCATTTTGAACTCAATTCGAAATTTCAATTACTTGGGTCGAGTTAAAATTTCACTGTCATTGATATAGGACATTGAGCTTGATTATATCTAAAGATGTAAGTGAGGTGAGAAATCCCTATTCTCTACTAGGATATATCTCGATGGAGTAAGAATTATCTGATTTTTTTTTATTAAAAAATTAATAAATATCAATTTTTATTAGTTTATACGGTTGAATGTTCACCCTCTCTCAGTTTTTATTTTTTATTTTTTTGAATATCAATTTTTTATATGTTAATACCAATAGCCTAAAAAAATTACTTTTTAAAAATATTTACAAAATTTTATTATTTGCTTCATTGATATTTTATAAATTCATTTATATAGTAAAACAAAAAACATATATTTTTTTTTAACAATCTTTTGTTCAACCATTGGTTCTTTACAAAGTAGTTCATATAATATAAAAAAAAATTATATTTTTTTTAGCTGAGTTTTTTACAAATTTATTATGTGATAATTTTTATAAATTAGATTATAATATATAAAAAATATATTTATAAAAAGCTATCGTTACAACATATCCTTCAACTAATATAAGTATTTTTTTTATTGATTTTTTTCTTTAATTAAACCCCAAAACTTGTTCTTAGCTTTTCTAGCAAAACCCTTTCGACTCCCTTCTAATTTACCATTGATTATTGTCATACATATTGAATAATCAAACTCAATTAAAAATTTATGCATATAGATATGTCTTATTCATTCTTGATATTATAGAATTCTTTTTTATTCAATTTTATATATTTCTTCCTTAGTAGAAGCTAGGCGCAAATAATTTATTTGATCATAAAAAAGAGTTTAAAATTGAAAACAAATTTATTAATATATAAATTTTATTTTAAAAAATAAAATAACTTATTAAAATTTGCTATAGTCTTCTCAACATATTATTTAGATGTAATTATAAATAATTATAAAAAATATATAATTAATTTCCTATTAATAACATAGTTTGGTGATTATAAATATATATGTGTATTTCCAAACATACCCTTATTTTTAGGGTTGGCATTTTAATGGCTTCATTTATTGGAATTCAAGTGTGGGCCAACCAAAAGAAGAACATGCATGGCCCTTTCCTCATTCTCATGCGTCTTTTCCCTTTCCAAATCTTATGTTCAAATTTATAAGATTTATGATGATTTTTTTCTTTTCCATTTTCCTTTTTTATAAACTTCCCAAATTAAATAATAATTAAATACTTTAGAAATGTACTTATATCAATTCCTCTTAATTTAATTTACCACCAACAGCCATTTAATTTAATTTAATTTAATGCTTCGCTACAACAATAAAGTGTGGAATGTTATGGGCCATTTGGTTCGAAAGTGAATTATCGAAGTGGTGGAAGTCTGGAAGTAGCACTTCGGTGGAAGTGAACAGTTCAGCTGGAACTATCCACTTCAGTGTGTTTGGTTCAAGTTGAAAACTGGACTTCGGATACCACTTTCTGGATGGTTGAAGTGGGGATATGATCACCACTTCGGTGAGAGGATAAAGTTGCATTTTCATGTTTTTTACATTTATTTAATTAAATCATATGATTTAATTAAATAATTTAATTACTTTATTACGATGGTAATAAATAATTTATTTATTAAATTAAAAACTTTGCATATCACATAATTAATTTAATACCATGTTATTAAATTAAATTAAATCAGTTAATATATTATGCTTAATTATTAATTAGTGAGAGTATTTATTTAATTATTTTATTACCATGGTAATAATTATTTTATTTATCATTGGAAAATATTGCAAAGCGGGCTGAAGTGGTGATTTCGGGACTTTTCCAGCTGAAGTCAGACACCGAAGTGGTCGAACTCAGAAGTTGTCACATCATCACTTCCGGGTTCAAATCAGTGAAACAAACATACTGAAGTATGCTAGAAGTGGCCGAAGTGGCCACTTCGGTGCCCATTTCGGTGAAACAAACGGCCCCTGTATGCCAAGAAATATTACAGTAATCTATAACTTAGGAATAGATTTGATTGGTTATACTAATCAAAGTAGCAAAATGAAAAAAATTTAAAAATGATTCTGAATCTAAAATTTTCAGCAAACTTAAATTAGATTGTAACAAAAGTTTTAGGTGAAATATAATTTCAAATACAAACCAAAATTAATATATATTAACTTCAACATAGTCATTAACAGTTATAACTATTAAAATATGAAATAATTAAAAATTTAGGGAAATTAAATATTATCTTTAAAAATTAAGGATAATTTTATCTTAAAAAAAATTACAACATAAGGAAAAATTGTTCAAAAAATTCAGCCTATTATAATCAGCTTGTAATTTAAGATAGACATCTCTTTTAGGGGTAATGTGAGTTTCTTGGTAATATATATTACTCTTGTAATTTTCATATTACTATTAGCATTATTATGCTTCGGTTAAAAAATATTGCCATGTTGAATATTGTAATAGCATTACTAAATAGACTGGTAATAACATTACCACCAAAATAGGTGCCATCCAAATTACTTATTAAGGGGTGATAATTTGCTTGAATCTTTCTTTCCAAATTACTTATTGTTAGTTATTATTTTAATTGTTATTATTAATTTCTTCAAAACAAAATTATTATTTTGGGAAATGTGAATAGATAATAATAACTAACAATTAAAATAACAATTTTATTCAAATAATAATAATTAAAATGATAATATAACTCAAATAATAGTTAAATAGATAATTTTAATAATAAATAATAATTAAAGTAAAATAATAATAACTGACAATTAAAATAATAATTTTATTCAATAATAATAATTAATAATTAAAATACTAATATAAATCCAATAATAATTAAATAGATAATTTTAATAATAAATTATAATTAAAGTAAAATAATAATAACTAACCATTAAAATAATAATTTTTTTCAAATATTAATTAATAATTAAAATACTCATATAAATAAAAATAATAATTAAATAGATAATTTTAATAATAAGTAATAATTAAAGTGAAAATATTTAATTATAAAATTAAAAAAAATAATATTCTAAATATTTTATAATTAAACATAATTGTTATTTAACTTAATATTTTATTTTATATATAATATTATTTACTTCTTTCAATGGCGTAAAAGTCAATTTACTATGTTTTAAAAATTTTATTTTTCCCATTTCCAAAGAACTACCCTCTCATATCTTACCAATCAAACACATTATTTATTCCAAATTCTCCTCCACTCCCTCTTACCCTCACTCCTTTCCATTCCCAATCCGAGAAATAAACTACTCTTCCAAGTGCTTAAAAATAAGAAAAATAATGTAATAAAAGTTCACAAAAGTTACCATTTATTGTTCTAAAAAAATCTGAAATATTTCTTTTATAATTTTCAAGAAAGATTTTTTGGACAAGGGGTGGAAGGAAAAATGAGAGAGATGAGCATATGAATATAAATTCTTAAACATTTTAATTAAATTTAAAAATATAATTAATTAAAAATAAAATTTAAAAATATAGGGGCTGTTGACAGTTAAAAATAAATAATGAAAAGTTTGTAGAGGTGAGAATTTGGGAAGGACCTTAAGATACTTTCCCATTAAAAAAAATTAAATGCTTGTTAGGGTATCTCTAATCATTGGTCGTTATATAACTTATGTTATCCTAAAGTTTGATATTTATGTCAGTCCATCAATTCATTAATATTTTTACTCATTAAACTATCTCTTATAATAGTTATATTATAATATAAGACCCACAATCATTCAATTTATTTATTTTTAACAATTTACAATGTGTTTCATTATAAAAATATTTATTTAATAAAACATTAAATATTATTAATAAAATAAATAAATAATGTATTTAAAAACTATATTAAAAATACATATTTAAAATTATAAAAATATAAGAATTATAATAAATTAATATATTATTTAAAAAATGATTTAATTTTTGGATCATAAAAAATTGGAAAACAATTTATCAAATTGATGGGAAAAAAAATAAAGAAACAACTTAAATATAAATTAAGACTATTCAAGATATTACATAATCAAAGTCATTAATAAAATATATAAAAACACTAATTTTCATCTTTATTTGCTCTGAAATAACGCCAAATATGCTCGATGAAGTTGGATAGAAGTTGATGGCGTACTTTTTGATCACTTAATTTTGCGTTTCTTGTTAAGTGCTTTTGAAAATCTTAAGTATACCCTCGATTGACGAGGAATGGAAATTCACTATCATCATCATCCCAATTTGCGATTGAATCTTTTTCATCTTCGACAATCATGTTGTGCAATATTATGCATGTGTACATAATATCTCTCAATATCTCCCTACCCCAAAAGTGGGCATGACCAAGTACAATTACTTATCGAGATTGAAGCACTCCAAATGCTCGCTAAACATCTTTTCTTCCGGCCTTTTGCATTTATTTGAACTTGATTCTCTTCGAGTCTTCTAGATATGAAAAGCTTTTAACGAATGTTGCCTAATCTAAAAATATATACCATTAACAAAATAATATCCTTTTGTGTTGTTGTACCATTAACATTGAACTGGAGCATACCCGTATAATATGTCATTAAAGAAAGGAGATTGGTTGAGTGCATTTATATCATTATTAGAACCAACAACTCTAAAGAATGCATGCCAAATCCATAAGTCAGTTGAATCAATTGCTTCTAACATAATTGTTGGAACTCCTTGATCACCTTGAGTGAATTGGCGTTTTCATACAATTGGGCAACTTTTCCAATGCTAATGCAAGCAATTTATGCTGCCAAGCATGTAGGAAAAAACTGTCATACTCTGAATGCAGTTGAAGTAAATGTCTAACATCGTCATTATTGGGTTTTCTCAAATATCTTGTTGAAAAAATTTCAATAATACATTGATAGAATTTGAATAAACATTTAATTGAAGTAATTCAACAATTTGCATGTACTCGTCATATTGATCAGCTGGTGCCCCACTTTAATAAACATTTCAATCATACATCGATAGAATTTGAATAAACCTTTAATTGAATACATTCACAATTCGTATGTATTTGTGATACTGATCAGTTGGTGCCCATATGCTAATTGTTAGATAGTAGCAATATAATTTTGAAGTGGTAAAAGTTCATACCTGTCACGCCAACTTTTAATTGGAAATATTTTGAATGACTTGAAAGTGTTTCTACAATTCGCAAGAACAACGCCTTGCGCATTCGCAATCTTTAATGAAATACACTATCATGATAAACTGGTCATCGGGGAAGTAGTTATTGAAAAGCGACTTTTCATGTCTTGCGTTACGATCAATCTCAAATGTTTTCGGTTTTTTCTACAGTTACCGCCAGACAACTCATCTTTTTTCGTATTTTCCCATTCCTTTAGGAATATATACATTTTTTCTTCAGAATTATCCATCAAGTTATCTATCAAAAATTGCTTGATTTGTGCCAAATGAGTAGGATCTATTTTCTAGATGTTAACAAAGTGTAGTTTCTAAAAATATAGAGTTTTTTGAGTGGAGAAGTAAATAAATTTTCTCATTGTATGTATATGGGCAACATAATGGCTTTTTTATAACGCATAGTTTTAAAAAAACTAGTTTTAAACGGCTAATTTTTAATAGTTACTTTTAAAATGGCTAGTTGTCAAAATTTTGTAGGTTTGAATAATTTTGTGAATTTTAAGGATATTGAAAATTATGCATATTTGACGAAAAAGAAAAAAAATATGAAAAATTTTAAAACTTTGGAAAATTATATGAAAAATTTGGAACTTAAGGAAAATGGAGGAGCATTTTAATTCATAATAATAGAAAACTTTTAACGATGAAGAAGTGGAGAAGAATATATGTTTTGTTTGATAATATAGATGTATTTATAGAGATAAAAAAATAAGAATAAAAATATTTATTATTAAAAAATATCAACATAAAAAAAAATGGGCTCCACAATTAAATGGTTGGATTAAATGCTTAATATATCCTTTACACAGGGGGTGTTTGGATGGGCTTTTTTTAAGCCCAGAAGTGTTTTTTTATAAGTTAAGCACTTATGGGTTTTAAAAAACATGTTTGTTTAGGATTTTGGGCAGAAGCAGAAGCTGTAACAAAAGCTAAAATTCAGTTTTTTTCAGAAGCTGCCTCATAGGTGTTTCTTAGAAAAGCACTTCTGAGAAGCTGTTTCAGAGAAAAGCACTTAGGGTGCGTTTGATTGCCTAAATTTTCCATGGAAAAGTTTTCCATGGAGGTGGTCACGTGACCATATTTTCCCTCAAAACAAGGGAAAATTTTTCCTACCTCAACCCTAGGAAAACTTTTCCATGGAAAATAGAGGGGGTTTTTTGAAAAATTTCTTGTTTACTAAATCAACATTTGTAGGTATATATTACATTGTTTGAATGGTCTAATATGATTGGCTTTTCAAAATAGGAATAATTTTTTTGATTAATCACTTGATAAAAATTATTGATTTTATATTAAATAGCATTTTAGGTAGCCAAAAGTACAAGGCTTAGTCTTTTTATTTTTAAATTTGAGTTTTTATTTAACATACAATATCTTTGTGAAAAAAAATATGCAAGTGTAGAGTTGTAACAATGGTTCAAAACTTCATTTGGAACATGAATAAGAAAACAAAAATATTTTTTTTAGTATGAAAATATCGGTCAAATTTATATATATATTGCATCTTAAATTTGTTTATATTTTCAAGAAATAATTAAAAATGGTTTAAGAAATGGTATAAAAATAATTATCATTGGTTTTTAAATATTTTTTTAACAATTTAATAATTTAAAAAAAATGAAATGTAGTAATAAATTAATCATAGTTAAACACTCGAAAAAAATTTGAATCAATTTTGAGATTGAATTCTTGTGTACACAAAAAATATCTATTACAAAATCTTAAACAATGATTTATTGGGATTAAATAGCATTTTAGGTAGGTAAAAATATTTTCATGGAGAAAATTTTCCATGGAAAATATGACATTTTCCATGGAAAATTGATGCAATCAAACAACAAATGTGGCCTTTTCCATGGAAAATGTTATATTTTCCATGGAAAATACAAGCAATCAAACAACAAAATCAAAATTTTTCATGGAAAATTTTTGATTTTCTGCCTAGAAAATAATGCCAATCAAACGTGTATTTGTTCGTTTTCCATGGAAAAATTTTCTTTTCCACCCATTTTCCATGTTGCCAATCAAACACACCCTTAATTTACTTTGAAAGCACTTTTTAAAAAAAAAACTTCCACAAAACATAAAAAAAGTATTTTTTTAAAAGCTCATCCAAACAAGCCCACAATGCCATTAAAACTGCTTCTAGCTTTCTTTAAAATGAGGGTACTTATTGTTTGTTTGTAAAAAGAAAAAATTAAATACCCAAAAAACAGTTTCATAATTTAAAAAAGAATATTATTTATTGATTAAGAAGCAAAATTAAAATATTTTAAATTTATCAAAAATAAATAAAAAATATAATTAAAGTACCAAAAAAAAAACCACTTCCAACTCAACCAAAATCAATTCCTTCTAATCATTCATTACCCAAAGATTTGAACATAAATGTCCAAAGATACAAAACAGTTATCAAGATTGAATGAATCAAAAGCATATTTGTGCATCCCAATATCATTTATTTTTATTTTTATTTTTTAAATTTTTGTTGCAATTAGAAGCAACCAATCTTTTTGATTTGTGTGTAACCTCCACATGATTTTGTTAGAAAGTGACTATAAAAAAAAAAAGAAACTCCAAAATCAAACAAACATCCAAACTATAGAAAACATTGGAGGCAAGCAAAATTACTCCAAAGATCCCTCCTTTAAAAAAAATCCCATTTTTTTGGCAAAGAGAAAGAGAGAGAGAGAGAGAGAGAGAGGAGAGAGAGAGTTCAAAAAGAGGACAAAAGATTCAAATTTGGGGGTCCTTCATCTGTGCTTGTAGATCTTCTGCTATGGGAGACATGAAGCCACTTCTGTGGTGCTTCATTGGAGTTCTTTGCTTGTTTGCATCGCCAAATCATGGGAGGATGCACTCTTTGTTGTCTCCTCTTCCTGCTCCCCTTGTCTCCCCTCAAATCCAGCCTGTTTCTATGCCTCATTCATCCATGGCATCACCTCCTCTAGGTCAGTGGGTTTTGTGTTGTTTCTTGTGTTTATGAATTTGAGGCATTTTTTTGTTTGAAAAAGTTGTAATCTTTGTGCCATTTCATTTGTTTAGAGACCAAATGTTTTAGTTTTTCTTCTTACTTTGGTAGTTGTTGTTGTTGGTTTTTTTTGTTCTTTTGTGGTGCTTGTGTTTCCAATCTTGGTCAACAAGAAATTTGCATAAAGTTTGGATCTTTGAGGTTTTTTTTTTAATGCTGGAAACTTGTTTATTCGGCAAATGGACTTTGATCCTATGCATGTTTACTGAACCTTTTTTGCTTGTTTTTGGTACACCCAGCATAATTTTTTTATTTTCTTGTGCCATTTTGTCTTTGATCTTGTTGTATTCTGTTGATTTTCTTGTTATTTCCATTATGGTTTTTTTTCCTTTTGGTCATTTGTTCTTCCACTCGATAAAGTAATTTTTTCCACCATTTCATCATTTTTTATCTTGAAGAGAGAAATAACATGATTTGTTACTCTCTCTGGATTTATCTTTCTAACCTTTGTAAATCATCACATCTGGAAAATGTAGCAGCTTTATGGCATTAAATCTACCTTTTTGTTGCTTTTGTAGTTTCATCATTTCAAGTCTGTGAGCATATCCTTTCCTTTTTTATTTTATTTTATTTTATTTTTTGTGTTTTCCTTTTAAGCTGGTTTTGTGGATATCTACCAGGAAGGAAAAGCTGGACTTTGCTACATGTCTTTTGAATGACTATCTTTAAACTTCACAGTTTTCTCATGTTATCTGAAAACCTTAGGTTCAAAAAGCACAAGAAAAAGAGGGATTATTTTTGTGAACAAATTGCGCATTTTGCTCAGTAATTACACTTGGATTCTTTCTTTGGTAGTGTTTTCTTTACTCAATGAACATCTCTATGCAGTGATGCAAATGGTGGTAGAGGATCACCACCATCGTATGGCGAAAGAATTCCTTTTAGCTATCATCCTGGCATCACTTGGGATTGTGATGATTGTTGTGTTACTTTTTGGTGTGTTTGCCCTTCGGCAAAGAAGCGGTAATTGTTCTGATTCAAAAACCGATCAAACTGCAGGTATTGCTTTCAATTGGATTTGACAAACCATAGGTCTTGTGTTTGCGGTTTGTATTCTTAAATGTGGTGTTGAATTGTGTAAATAGATGCTGCCAGAGGCATTCCATTGGGTCCAACTTTAAGCAAGTTCAATTCTTTAAAGATGGTTGGCAGGAAAGGATTGGTATCGATGGTTGAGTATGCTTTGCTAGAAGCAGCCACAAACAACTTCAGTGAGAGTAATGTCTTGGGAGAAGGTGGATTCGGTTGTGTATATAAAGCTCGATTTGAAGAGGGTCTTCTCGCTGCAGTGAAGAAATTAGAGTGTGGTCGGCAGGATTGTGAAATAGAATTTGAGGTGGTTTTTCCCTGCATTGTTATTTTGGTTGGTTGTTTTACTTATTAACTTATCTTGCTTTTCATTACAGAATGAGTTGGATTTGCTTGGAAGAATTCGACATCCTAACATAGTTTCTCTGGCTGGTTTCTGTGTTCATGGACAAACACGGTTTCTCATTTATGAGTTGATGCATAATGGATCTCTAGGAACACAACTGCATGGTAGCCCTTCTCATTTCTCACACTTTCATATATATGACAAGAAAATATTAAAGAAGGTTGGTTTGACCGGTTTTTCTCTTTCCTGATTCTTTAGGACCTCCTCATGGGTCGGCACTAACTTGGCACATTCGCATGAAAATTGCTCTTGATACTGCAAGGTTTGAATTGCTGAATCCTTCCAAGAAGTTTATGGGTCTTTCTATAATGATATGATGTGATAAATTTGATATTGAACAGAGGATTGGAGTATCTTCATGAACATTGCACCCCGCCCGTGATTCACAGGGATCTAAAGTCATCCAACATTCTTCTCGATTCAGATTTCAATGCGAAGGTACCATTAATATTTTCTTGTGAATTTAGAACTGTAATTTTGGAAAGTAGTCTCCATGAAATTTATTTCTTTTCTCTGCCAATTATTTCTGGATGAAGATTGCAGACTTTGGTTTAGCCGTGACCAGTGGCAACCAAAACAAAGAGAATGTCAAGGTTTCGGGTACTCTTGGTTATGTAGCTCCCGAGTATCTTTTAGATGGTAACAACCTTCTCTTCTTTGGCATTTTGGATTAAAATTCTATGTGCTTGACCATAAAATTTTTGCTAACTTTCGGGTTATTTGTTATCGGTGAAATCTCAGGCAAACTCACTGAGAAAAGTGATGTTTATGCTTTTGGAGTTGTGCTGCTTGAGCTTCTGCTCGGTAGAAAACCAGTTGACAGTATGGCGGAATCTCAGTGCCAATCGCTTGTTTCATGGGTCTGTATTTTGAACTTCAATTGTGACATCTTTTGATGTGTCAATTTAAAATTTTTAAACCAATATTTATTTATTGCAGGCTATGCCACAACTAACTGATAGATCAAAGCTACCGAACATAGTGGATCCTGCAATTAGAGATACAATGGACATGAAACACTTATACCAAGTACGAAATCTGGTTTTGTCATATTGTTTGTCTCTCCATTGAATTATGATCAATCATTGTGCCAATTCAGGTTGCGGCTGTTGCTGTGCTTTGTGTTCAACCAGAGCCTAGTTACAGGCCATTGATAACTGATGTACTGCACTCTCTGATTCCTTTAGTTCCCATAGAACTTGGAGGAACGCTTAAAGTCATTAATCCATCACCTCAACCAAAGCAGCAGCCTGCTGCTTGTTAATCATGGTATGACAACAATTCAATGCATGTTTTATTCCTGAATCCGTGTTTTTCTTTTTCTGATGGATGAGTTGTGTGAATATTGATCGGTGAAGGGGGCATTTCTCCTGATTGAAAACCGCTTCAATTGAATCTTCTTCTCTTGAAAGTGAATAACCATAGTAAAGAACAAAAAGTCTACTCGGTTTTGAAGTGTTTGAAATTAAATTATGAAGTTCTTTCATGCTTTTGCAGGACTAAAACTCTACGTTGCGCAATATATTCGAAGTAATTGACGTCATCAGCTTCATAATTCATGGTTCATATTGGAGCTAAAATCACGATTGGAGTTCAAAATATGGATCAAGATTAGTTTGATCGAGACGTACTGCACTGTGCGAGTCTGGTAATCAAGATGATCATTTAGTTATCTTGTTATTGTACAATGTAGATTGCATGTTCGTCGTGTATAAACTAGAATGAGTAGTGGCAAACCGTGCTTGGGGAGTTTGACATGTAGAGAATAAGGGAACCGGGCCAACTTTGAAGCATATCTTAGAGCAAGTTCAGCAATGGGAAACTTCTAGGAAATACTCATCGGATACTTTGATGGTTAACTTCTAACTTCTTATCCGTGGTCAATGAAGCATGTACTCATGAATGATCGATGACGAAGAGTAGCCGAAAGAGGTATGATCTTTTTTATTGTCTTAAAGGGTGGTCATCATTAGAGACTGGAATTCTTCATAATAATAGACGAGCACTTTCGGGAACCATTGCTTGTTCCCTTTCAAAGTCGATTCTTGAATTCGATTTGTAGTTTAGTCGTGACTCTTGTTTTAGGCAATCGAATGAATGAACTACATAATTTTCTTCGTTTCGTATTTTCTTGCCTCAATTGTTGCATTACGTTACATAATGTTCCTCCGATGTGGCGATCAAATTCTGTATCGATTTTTATTTTGTTTTTTGATTCTTTTGTGAAGAAATTTTTTTCAGTTTTATTTTCAATAAGAACATATCTGATTCAATTGAAGAGTGGAACTATTCCAACAACTCCTCTTCATACTTTGATTAGCTGGTGAAAAGTGGCAAGAATAATTTTCATTGGATGAATTATTGAATTATGGAAAGATGTAGTACTTGATGTGAATATATTTGTGTGAGTGCATGTGCTTGGGCATTTATTGGAAGGCAAACTCATTTTGATGAGACTTGATTGTTAATATGAATTCAGTAGCATGATGCACATTGTGGCAGGCTTTGAGCACATTATTAGGGGGGATTATTTTTTATGGT
The DNA here is from genome assembly GCA_902712375.1 of Dioscorea dumetorum. Classification (NCBI taxonomy): domain Eukaryota; kingdom Viridiplantae; phylum Streptophyta; class Magnoliopsida; order Dioscoreales; family Dioscoreaceae; genus Dioscorea; species Dioscorea dumetorum. Next base: position 106,273 of record CACTHL010000266.1, read on the forward strand.
TCTCAGATACTTTTTTTTATTGAAAATTCTCTGATTTTTTTTTCCCATCAGTCCTTTCTTTGTGGTAGGATTTCCATTTTGTCCTTTCCATTTTCTATCTGGTCACTCATTTGTCTGAAAAGCTCAATGAGAATAATGAGAAATTGAGGGAATTTATTTTTTGTTCATTTCATATTATTCTTATTATTTTAGCATGGTCTGAGCCTTTCATTAAGTTGGATCTTTGACTTGTTTATTATTAGGGAAAATTATTTTTTTAGTACTTGGATATTCTTTTTTTTTATTGAAACGTCCCTGATTGTTTTTCAACCAGCAGTCCTTCCTTTTTGGTTGCATTCCCATTGGGTCCTTCCCAGTTGATATCCAGTCGCCCATGTTTTCCTTTTGTTTTGTTTTTTTTTTTGTTGCATTTTATTTCAGCAAGGGCATGAAGACAAACATTGGAGTGAGCCCAAAAGATTTTTTGAGAATAATGAAAAATGTAGGGAGTTTTGTTACTTTCATATTCTTTATATTATAAAGTTTTGTATGCTTGTAAATGGTTTTGGTATTAAAGAGCTCAATGATCAATTATATATCAATTTGTTTATTTTTAATGTACTTGTTAAGCGTAAGACTTGTGATACATTGTATGAGTTTAAAGAAGTCATTGATGGCATGGCAATGTGAGATCAATACTGCACACCAGATAAATGTTTTGTTGATTTATTGCATCACTGAAGTAGTTACTATGGGGCCTTTTCTTTTACCTATATATCCTCAGAAGAAAGTAAAATATTACCATTGCACCCTTGGAAAAATTATAATTGAGCATACAGCCTAAGAAATATATAGGCAATTCCAACTTCTAATATATATATATATATATTCTCTTCTTGAGTTTCATGAAAAAAAACAGTGTACTTTTTTGGTTAAAATTCACTTATGACCGTCAAATAGATGGTTCTTTGGTTTTGTCTCCCAGGTAAAAACATGTTTATATATTTTCCTCTATGACATCATCAAGTCCCAGTTCAACTTTAAGAGTCAAAATGAACAAACTTGCTTAATTCAAAAGTCAAAATGAACACACACACACACACACACACGCTAGAAAGACTACCAAGAAATGATCACCTCCATTTCAAATAAACCTAATTTGTTTGGAACTATGGTACACTAAAAGAAAACTCCCAACTCTACACAGCCATGAAGAACATAGCACATCTGAAATGCAAACTCTGGCACATGAAAAAAATGCAGCCAATAGGCAACTAATCTGGGAAACCGTTTTGAATATGCAAATGTACTGCTTGTGGGTGCTTTACTTGTGCAATACTTGATAATTGGGTGAGTTTATCTTGAAATTTTTGTCCACATATTCACCTTACCTCCAGCAGTCGCGCAAGCCATTGTTCCCTTTAGACAGGGGTGTGCGGAGAAACGACAAGGGATTGAAGTCAAATGCTCGCTTTCCAGTGAAGTTGTAGTCTTATTGGAGGTGGAGATCACATCGACTGCCCGTCTCATGTTCCCGATGAATAAACATGAGTCATCCCATCCCCATATAGCTCTGCAACAGAAAACTTATTGTAAATGTGCACTAGGCAAGCAGGGTTTTTTGGTATGAAATAACATAATGTGCTCCGAAGCTCTGTGAATTCCGATGTTAAAGGTATTGAGACATTTAATCTAAAAAGATGAAATTGTCAACTTAGATCTTGAAGAATACATGAACTAAAAACATGAGTCATCCCATCCCCATATAGCTCTGCAACAGAAAATTTATTGTAAATGTGCACTAGGTAAGCAGGGTTTTTGGGCATGCAATAACATAATGTGCTCCGAAACTCTGTGAATTCAGATGTTAAAATAAGGTATTGAGACATATTTAATCTAAAAGGATGTAATTGTCAACTTAGATCTTAAGAATACATGAACTATAAACATGAGTCATCACATCCCCATATAGCACTGCAACAAAAAACTTTATTGCAAATGTCTACTAGGTAAGCAGGGTTTTTTTTTGGCATGCAATAACATAATGTGCGTCGAAGCTCTGTGAATTCAGATGTTAAAATAAGGTACTGAGACATATTTAATCTAAAAAGATGAAATTGTCAACTTAGATCTTGAATAATAGATGAACTATCAAGGAATGAAGACTATAATAAGAATTTGAACTTTGTTACCTGAAGGAGGATAACCATCTGCCAGTCTGATTGTTGTGTGAAATCATGGACAGATCATCAAAGTCAGTGCCATTCAGAATTCTGACTTTATCATCGAAGCTGCCATGAATAAATAGGATTTGAGATTATTATGGTCCAATTTCACAAGAATCCTTGTGAAGAGAAAAATCAAACAACATTTCCTTTTGCTGATGAGCACCTATGTAAAAAATTTAGCTACCATAAACCAATTTGTCCTTTCAAGATGCTTCTGCACACATGCATGCATAACTAAAAGATTATCAACATGAGAGAAGTCTATTGTGAGAAATAATAGCCATGCACTTCGCATTTCCTCATAAAAAAGAACTTAAAAACAGGCATGCGATGAAACAGAAAAAAAATCATAGATTACTTAGCATGTCCAAGAAAGTGGCATTGAAAATAAAGCATATGGATCAGAAAAGCACTTGGTAGCAGCTTACTAGAAGAAGCATTTCTCCTCACCTTTCCCATGTTTACTCATCAATGTCATAGCAACCTATTGAAAAACACTCAGGTGACTAACTAGTGAACACATAACTATACTCAAGGCTGCTAACTGTCTAGAGCGCACATGCAAAATAACACCTCCTAATGACCTCCGAAAGAACAGCTACTAAACACTGACCTTGTCGTTGCAAGACAGCTTCCACTGGGTGAGAAGAATGCAGAATGAACTGCTCTAAGATGTTGAACTTTCTTTAAGCTTTCTGGTTGGCCCTTATTTATGCTTCTCCTCTTGTTTATGCTTCTCAGGTCCCATATGCAGGCTGTTCCATCTGTTGAGCTTGTAGCAATTGAATTTGTGTTTTGAGGATTAAAATCTATTGTATTGATCCGATCTTCATGCAACACCCAAGAGCCTGAAACTTTGCCAGCTCTCTCATCCCAAACTTTGAGAATGCCTGTTCCCTCGCCACAATATAAACTATTATGATCATTTGGTACTTGAGAAATAGAGAAGATTTGGAAGTCACTTGCATAGATCATATTGAAGGTCTCTTCTTCAACATCCATCAAACGAATAAATCCATCATAGCTGCTTGTGAAGATCTACACATGGTATTAACAGGAAGTTAGTGTAAAGTCATGCACAATTAATCAAATTTCTATGTGTAGATCCACAATCAGCACATTTCAAATTTTAAAGAATAGCAACTTCAGTAGAAGACCAACCGAATGGGGATACTTCACTAATGATTCTATTTCTTTGGAACTAGATGAATTTTTCTATTTTAGTAATTCCATGCAGATCCAGATGCAGAAAGGCATATCTTTGCAATTGAAAGTAAAACCAATGTAACTGAATCTTTACGTACTTCAAGTTGTTTAATTGTGACAAACCCTACAGGCTATAACTGGGAAAAAAGGGGTACTTCAAACTTGATCTTGGTCATCCCACATCCTCACCTTATTAAATGTAAGTTATTCAGAAGGAATTTCTAAAACATACAGTTAAATTTATGTGCTCTCGCTGAAACAAGAAATGCAGATAAAGGCACAGAAGCGCAGGATAACACTGCAACAAAATTCTCACTGAATCAATCCTAAATCAAATACAGGAACTTCTACAGTTCATCAGAAAAATGAGTGAAATAAAACAAAAGTTGAAAAATTCTTATTTGAATATAACAGAATTAGAAAAAGCTGAAAATTTCCCTGCCACATCAAAATAATCAATTAAAGAAAACGATAAAAACACAAAATGTCCACCATTAGTCAAACTATAAAAAAAAAAGGAAAAAAAATAGAAAAAGAATCACCTTTGTTGCAGCAAAGGGATGAACAGAGATTCCAGAAACTGGACTTGCATGCGGCTTGTAAACATAAACACCATCGAGGCCCTTTCCCACATCCCAAAAACCAACATTGCCAGCCTTATCCCCAACAGTGACCACCAAGTGATCACCAAATGGCAAGAACCTCACACTCAAAATCCTCTCTGGCAAAACCCTAGCCACATTCTCCGGTTTCAGACGCATCTCCACCATCGGGTCGAATCCCCAGTCATCCACCTCAGAAGCCACAGATCCCAACTTGATCACGTCCATGAGATAATGATTAGAGAGCGGCGAATCACCAACTAGGGCGTCGGAGATCCGCAGAGGGCCCTGCTTCCAAGGAGGGGTGGTCGGCGGCTGATCTGAGGAAGAGGGCGATGAAGGGGGGGCATCGGATGTGGAGGGAGATGACGAGGGCGGGAGGCCTCGAGTTCTCAGGGAGCGGCGGATGGCGACGGGGGAGGATGAGAGTCTGGGTTTCTTCGATTGAGGTTTAGGGGAAGGAGAGCAGCGGGCATGGAGGAGGGAGGAGGCCTTCTGGTGGAGCATGAGGGAGGCCATCATCTCGTCATTGCGCCGGATGTTGTCGATGCGGCGGCGCTCGTAGTCCGTTAGGGTTTGCTGCGCCATTAGAGACTTCCAGAGCTCGAGAGAGGGAGATTGAGGACAAGTTAATATGATTTTGGAGTTGGCGGGAACGGTGGGGATTTGGCGGGTAATGAATCGGCGTGTGCCACGTGGAGACCTTTGATTTGCATTTAGCCACGTGGCGCAGCGCAATAAATTCTTTTTTTAAATTTCTTCAATAACGTGTTAAAAAACTCGTGAATGGTGCTTTTATCAACGTAGGATTTTTTATTTTATTTTATTTTGTTTTAATAAGAAAGAAAGTATTGTTGTTGTGGAAACAAGGGTTTTTGTTGTCTTGATTGTAGTGGACTTCATATTGTTTTTAACAAAAAATAATAAATTGGAGAATGGAATTCACAATAATTAACATTGATGTAAATTATCTTTACCTGCTGAACATAATAGATAAATTGATAAATTCTTCACAATTATTGTTAAACATCCCCAATAATCCTCATTATTATAAGCATATTTCCAAATCATATTCACATTTCCGCCCCCAATAAAACACTAAAATTTGCATAAACATATCTTTCATAAAGCTTAATTATAATTTATTATTAGGTATTTACTGCACCTTAAAAAAAATTCAAAGTATATAATTATCTTTTTCCTCTTTTCCATATATTTGCTTAACACTATTCATTATATATACATAAGTGATTTGTGAATGTATACACAAAAAATATTTTTTATTTAAAGTATGTACACACTCAAATATGAATTTTTCTGAAAGTATATTTGTAATTTTCCTAATATCTTATTGCCAAGAACATTGCAGAGCTATAATTCTGGATGAAAAATGCAATCACTGACTCAATAAACACAGTATGGCAAGTGCAAGCACCACGCATCATCAAGTCATTTCCACCGCCTGTGGTTTATCATTGCAAAATATATGAAATGCAAAGTGAATCCCATAAGGGGATAATCATCAATTCACATTACACATTAGAGAAATGACAGAATCAAAGTAGAATCATATAGAATAACTTGAGGTGGTCTTGAATCTAATAAAAAAAAAACAGAAAAGAGGGTTTGTAAAAGGCCAAAAACAATCAATGCATTTTCTTTAATTTGTTTTCCATTCTATTTCTTCTATTACCTAGAACAAACTCTCAGAAAATTTCATCTTCTTCCCTGTTATCATTACCTAAAACAATGATCATAGCCAATATTTAAATGTCAATAGTTCTCACCAAAATGGCCCAGTAAAATATTCACTAAAAGATTAAAAAACTTGAAAACTTTAAAGCACATGTTGAATACATAATTCATAGTGAATGCTTGCTATTCTCGATAAATAGGGTATCAAACAGCTTTCTTCAAAATTCACCAATATCAAATATCAAATACAATATACCAAGGGAAAAATTCCTAAGAAAATTCCCCCTTATATTAGATAACTAATCAAAATTAATAAGTTTAAACTTATGATGTACTTCACTAAACTGAAAATAACTGTGTGGTATAATAATCCTTCTCTTAATCTTTTCCAAGAGAAACTTGACTTAATAATTTTGTTCAAGAAACTATTCCTGTATTACGTGAACCACAGAACTTATCATCAGTAGCCTGTTAATTGATCAAGCTGTTCGTGAGCAGCTTGAGGTCAGCTCGGTTAAAGCTTGAGCTTGGCTCAAAATTTCAAGTTTTCAAGTAGAGCAGCAAGCTCAAGCTTAGTTTGAAGCTAGAAATCAATTTCAAGCACTGCACGGGCTCAAACAAGTTTAGCTCAATGGTTCAAAATATTTAAATATATTATAATTTTTACATAATATAATCATATGATGCTATTTTATAATTTGTTATTATATTGAAAACATTATATGATTTGCATTGCTCATATTTAAAAACAAAAATCAAACTATAAACAAGAATTTAATATTTTTAAATTAAATCTACTTGGACATGAATTCTGAAAAATAAGTATATTCAATTCTAATTTCGAGCTGAGCAGGACTCAAACTCAAGCTGCTCAGATTCGATCGGTGCTCGAGCTAGGCCCAGTGACATCAAGCTTGAACTGCTACAAGCTAGCACATGCTGCTCACTCAAAACGCTTGTCCACATCCATTTCACTAGATGTCCAGAAAATAATTCCTCATCATGGGAACCATTATAAATGAGTCATCTCATGATACTTAACAACTATTACTGCAAGGTTTTGCTTAAAAAGCGCACTTCTCTCTTTTTTTATAGCTGCCAGATATAGACCTCCTTGCTTACCATATTCATCCTAAAACTGTTATTAATTATTCATCACCTATCAACAACATCCCTCAATAAAACTATCATTAAGAAACTAACAACCCATTCACATCTAACAAAGTTTTCCTACATGCATCAAAACAAAGAGCTCTAAATTAGAGATAAAACACATGCCAAAATAGATACAGGAAAGATGCCCAAGGTTCTATGACATTCATCAACCAATGCACACAACCCAAGATTATTGACTGCAAGAAGAAACAAAATTCATTTAGGACAAAAATAACCAACCAACAATGAAAAAAACTGGAAAGATATCATCCATGAGAAAATGAGCAAAGCACTCAACCAAAGGACCAGACACCATCATCAACCAATGCAGTCAAAGGTAAATCACCAAGAACTACAAAAGCCAACTCATCAAATCACATAAACAATCTCCTCAAGTTAATACTTCCAATTCCTACATAGAAATTAACTTCAAGTCATAAGCAAGGAAAAGATGCCAAGTTTTATGGTTAATTCAACCGAAAAGGTTCAAAAGATGCATGTTTTTTAAACAATGGGAAAAAAACAAGAAATTATATAAACAAAGCCAACCAATGCAGAAGAACAAATGTACCATCCATGATAAATAAACCAAGCAGTCAACCAAAAGATAGACACCATCATCCACCAATACTAAAATCAAAAGTAAAATTACCAACAGATGCAAAACTAGCTCATTCAATCCCAAAAACCATCTGCTTAACATAAATGCTTCCAATTCTTATAAAGAAATTAAATTCAATTGAAAAGTAGGGGCAAAGGTTGCAACTTTAACAGTAAATCCAACTCAAACTTTCAAAAAAGATAAATCTTCCTGAATAACATGAAACAAAATTGATCAACCAAATACCAGGGACGACCTCAAAACCCTAGCTTCGTGCGGCGCCAGTGCCGGCGCTTCGCGTTGTACCTGAAAAACAAAGATTAAGATTAAACATCTCATGAAGCAAAGATCAAAATAAGATGCAGATGAGATCCACAACACACCTTATCTTATTGTCAGTCCGCATGCGGATCCAGTGAGGAATGGGCCTGTTCTGCCTCATCTTCTTCGCAAGCTTCTTCTTAATAACGAACGTCTTATGCGACGGCTACACAACAGAGGAGAGGAAGATCGGACATTGAAGCATTTGAAACCCTAGAAAACCAAAGATTTGAAGAGAGACAGTACCATTGTGGCGGCGAAGTCGGAACTCGGATAGCGGGGCGGAGACGAAACCCTAAAAAGCGAGTTGGGTTTTATAGGAATTTGATTGGTTCAAAATTCTCAATTGATCCCTGATGTGTAGGCAAATATTCTTTTCGCTCCTTACTTAAATGTAAAACATTATTTTGGTCCCTGAAATTTGTATTTTATATTATTTCAAATTTAATTAATAAAATAAAGATTGATGTCCATATTTATTTTTGAATTATATAATTAATGTATCAACTTCACACATACACCCAACCTCTCTGCATGTTTCATTGTTTGGGAGGTTTTATAATATATGGTAGGCTTTGGTATGGTTTGGTAAAATGAGTTTGTAAACCATATCCTTTTGGGGCAAGGGTAGAGTAAAAGAAGTTTTTAAACCATATTGTTTGATTTAAAAGTATGGTAAAAGAAGATTATCTATCCAAATTACAAAAATACCCTTTATTGACTAATACCAATTTTATTAATATGTTCATGGCCCAAGTGGAGTGAGGTGAGACTGCTGACTGATTTTCATGGTAATGGGAATCTGTTCGCATTGTGATTTGATTGTACATTATGAAAGGAAAGTATCATTAATCGAAGCATTATTTTTCAATTCCAATTTCTTGTTGCTCAGAGTCTTGAAGCTTTTTTGTGATTGTAATTAAGAGATTATAATGAAATGGCACTAAAAAAAAGTACAATTGCAATAATAACTAATTAAGCCTGTAAGACATGAATAACAAGTTCTTAACCTTGGATGCAGTATTAAAGCAAAGACTTATGAATCTGTTTGTAAAAATGTACAATGGGATCTCAACAATTGCAAGTTCTTTAAATCTGAGATTACAGGGGAGCAGACTTTGTACAACCATGTGTGCGAAAGACCTTAAACAGGTGTCTCTCTGGCAGACTCCTGAATTGAAAGCATAGAAAAATCACAGCATAAGATTGGCATCATTGGTAATTAATTGTTAAAGAAAAACTCTATTTTTTACCTCACTGATCTCTGTTGCCACAAGGCTCCTCATGGTAAAGTACGACTACTAGTGTTCAGCCTGAACCTAGGGCTTATAAAGAATTTAAGCAGAAGTAAAAATCTGGATAATCCTCTGTCTCCTCTTCTTTAACAACCTACATTGATTCAAACAAACAGAGAAGACAGTGAAATACACTAATCTTAACACAACGACAAATGTTAGCAATGGTGAAGAACAGATCGAAGGCAGGGTCATCGAGAAAATAATGCCATGTATAGATGGCTTGCAAAAATACTCCATTGTTGTTGAAACAATGATGTTGACGCAAGCTCAAGAAAGGACTTGTAAGACCATACAGTGCTTTTACAAATGATACGGTTATGCAAAGAGGAAGGAAGCATCTTTGGTCACTAATTAGAAAAAAAAAGGATTTTTGGCCACTACTAAGCGACATCTAAGCCAAATACTAGGTCATTAATGCCAGTAAAATTTATAAAAAAAATGAAACAATGGGCAAATATATTAAGTTTGGTGAACTAAAGCCCTTCAACTCTTTGGTTAAATATACACACATTCATGGTCTCTGTCTCATAATAATAATGTAAGGTATTTACATGGACAATAAATCCATGCACTTGATTTGCAATAAAATATTGAGATTTTGAGTTCACTAATACATGTTCAATTGATTTCTGTCTTAAATTAAAGAAGAATTTACTTCTAAAGCAAAAGCATCAGTTATATCTAATAAATTTAAATACGACAAGTAGGAGCTAGCTAACCATACAAGTCTCACAGTCTCAGACTCTTAGGTATGTGTGACATCCTAAAGTATGGTAATTGTTGGGTGAAACAAATATTACAAGTTATAGTCAATCTTCAACAAATAGGTAACTTCAAGCTCCCATGCCAATCTCAATATCAAAGTAGTATTTAATCTAGCAATAAGTAACTTCAAAAGGAAAATGGAATAACAACAAACAGCCTCGTAATCACCTCCCATGCCAATCTCAATATCAAAGTTATTAACATCACCACCACTTAACAGGCAGTAACCATCATACTATTATTAATCAAGCCAAAGAAAAGGCAATGGAAAATATCAGAGCATACTACATCAGACAAATAGGCCTAATTCTTTCCACTTATGTACAAGTTCTATGAGATGGTAGAGAAAAGGAAAAATTAATAGGCTTTCAGGGTCACTTGAAAATAAAAAGGAAAGGCACATGACTAAATCAACCTCACAAACTGAAAAGGCTCTAAAGCAATCATAAATAAATCTTCAGGGTTTATCTGCAAAAAATATCATTTTTTATCAGATAAGTGAATCATTTTGAACCTTTTACCAATGTTCACCATTAAAGAATACAAATATTAGAACGCATTGAACACAAGCCAAAAATTATCAAACAAAAAAAATCAAAATTTCATTTTTAGCTACTTCATGTGCACTGAATCCTAATCAAGGAACCCTGTAAACACAATCTCAAAAAGATCAGACTTCCATTTCTAGCTACTTTCATACAATTTCCCAGAAAACAAAAATCAAAGAATCTTAAATTAAATCAGTATCATTGCATCATTCAAACAGAGAAATCCATTAAACCCAATCTCAGAAAGATCAATTGTTCATTTCTGTCTATTTTTTAAAATCCAAAAATATCAATTAATGAAACACACAGAAGAAAATCAACAAAAGAAAATCACAACAAAGATCGGAGAAAGAGATCGGATTCTTCAAACGAAGTATGAAAAACAGAGATTGGAGAAAGAGAAGCATCTTCGATTCGTGAGATTGCAAAGCCGTTGGCGAGGGAAATGAGAACTCTCGGATGAAAACCCTCACGATGGTCGTGGAGTCTCCCTAATTCAACCCGATCCACTTTTTAACTCTCAAGATCCAAAACCCGTTATGGTATGGTTTGGTAATTGCCAACAATTAGAAGGGCAATTTCGTCCGGTTAAAAACCAAACCATCTCAACCCCCCATTTTGGTGGGTTGAAAACTTGAAGGAAAATGATGGTTTTAAAGCCATCATTTTACCATATTTTACCCTACCATACACAAAAACCTCCTACCAAACAAGGTTTTCTCAGATACCATATTTTACAAAACCCCACCAAACCACCAAACAAGCAGACCATAAAATTGTAAACCCCTTGGATGGGTACGATAAATTTACACCATTATGTATGTGTTTGTACTACTATATATACTTTTGTTTACATTTTTCTTTTATATATTTTAAGAATTACTATATAAACCCAACAATGAGCGCATTATGTATTCAGACTTTATGAAGCCATATATGTGAAAAAACCATATTGCCCAACATGTTTTACATGTATTACGTGATTGTTTAGAATATAATTGGACGATAAACCCATAAAAACTACTTCATGAACCAAAGATCTCATAGCCCAGAAATAGTTAGCCTCATATGAAAATCGAAAGTGAGATATTCAAAAATCTCGAGTTAAAAATTTATTGAATATATTTGGAAAATTAATCCATAAAAACCATTTAATGAACCAAAGAGTTCATAGCCCAGAGATAATTAGCCACACATGAAAATTGACGGTGAGACATTCAAAAATTTCTAGTTTAAGACTCATTGAAAATAATAATAGTAACATATCACTGGTTATGAATGCAGACTCACAGCCCAAACCCCTCATCTCTTATTGAGAACAAGTGATCTGAACAATCAATTTTTGATCTTGTGCATAACCTTAGTATATATAATGCTTGCTATTTTTATTAAAAAAAAAAAGAAAAACTCCAAGTTTAACTCTTAAACAACTTCAATATTCATGGATAGAGAAAGAAAATAAAGCTGCAACATCACCACATATACACCCATTTCTTGAATTCATGGATAATATTTGATTTAATTACAAATTTTATCTTCAGTAGCTTGAAGGCTTTTCAATTCCTGAAAATACCAAAAGAAAAGAATGCGGAGAAGTTACTACAAAAATTTTCAAGAAGAAATGACTACATTTTTTTTTCAAATTAGACATTAATACATCATCTTGCCTGAAATTTCTTCCTTGCAAATGATTCATTGCACAAAGGGAATTAGGAAGTATTCAGCATAAAATAACTGCAAATTCAGTGCCCAGAATCAGAAATCACATTAAATATGCAGCTAATTTTATAGATTTTGTTTTTCAAAATTGACAAAGATTAAAAGTTTAAATCTCAGTGCTCTATTCAACAATCATCAATTAAAGAAGAACAATTTAACCTTGAATTTAGTCACCTTCCAAATGAACATATAGAACATTGTTATCGATGACTTCTTCTTGAGATCAAGAGAGCAAGCATTGAACCATAGAAAAGCCGCTAGTAATCCATGACCAATCACCTTCACCCGAAGAAAAAAATCAATACCGATGCTCATACAAATTAATAAATTAGAATTTTCAGTGATCACATACTGTAATGAACTTCTTGTACATGTTCGAAGAAGAAACCCCGACAAACATCGCTGCCAGGTACGCCATTAATAACAACTTAATACAAAGCCAAAACACCTACATTGATATAATTTTATATGTCAACTTTAGTTGATAAGAAATAAGAAGTGCATTATCAATTCACCCACTCTTTCTTGGCCGAGGTGAACAGTGAAGGACTGAATGCCGAAGTCTCTGTCCCCGTCGACATCAGGTATATCCTACTAATCACCAGATTAGTCCGTGAAGATAATGAAAAATGGTAACAAAGATTTTGATTTGATTTTTGAGAGAGCAGAGTGTTGCCTTGAACAATGCAATAACAACGGAGAAGAAACACATGAAAGCAGTGGCGAATAACACTGATTTTGTTAACACTGCCGGTTTTCCTAGCACATACCTCTGTTGATCAGAGTTCATTGGATTAAAAAAATACCGACATTGAGCTCAAAACCAAAAGGAAACATGGTGAGTGAATACCTGCATATGCAGAAAGAAGGCTATTTGTACTAAGACAGCCCTGACACATAAGATACATGATGCTGCAAGGAATGCATATCTTTTCCATCGAAGATATGGAAGCTGAAACATATAACATAAGGAACATGACTTAATTCAAAGTAAAAGAAAAGAAAAATCCATTTTGTTATGAATGTTTTCATAATTTAGCGGTAGTGAATAAAATCTCACATCGATGGAATATACACTTCCGAGCAAAAAACTGATGAAAAGTGCAAAGAGAACCGGTGGAGTCCGAAATTTCCATCCTATAGCAAAGCTCTGTAAAGACAGGACAAATGAAGCATCGACATAAATTTTCACATAATGTATGTACAATATGTCAAAGGTTCTTACTAATTTAAGTAATAACATTACCGATGTCCCACAAGCCACTACAATCAGTACTCCCTCAATCATAGAAAATTCCCCAGAAGCAAGTGGAAGATTGGGCTTATTTATCTGCTTACAATACTCCAATCAAATCATGATATTCAAGAATTGAAACATTCACACATTCATTCATTCATTCATTCATTCAAACCTTATCAATCTCAACATCGAAAATCTGATTTAATCCCACAACATAGATGTTCATAAGAAGAGCTGGAATCAAAGCCTGGATTAAAACAATCAAAACGAAAGAAAAGATGTGAAGAATTGAAATTACTTTTTGTCTCCAAACATGAGAAATTTCCATCTTCTAGTTCAAATTACTCACCTTAATCAATCCAATCAAGAATGTCAGAGAAAAATCAGCAACACTCTCTAATGGGAGAAGAGACACTGATGTTATACCTACAATCTAAATAATCCAAAAACTTCAGTCCATTACGAACACAATAAAAAAACCCTAAAAAACTCCGAGAACTTGTGAAAACTTACAGTTCCAAGGATGGTGTGTGGCCTGGTAAAAAGATAAAAAGCATTGAGCTTTTTAGAAAGAAAAATCCAAAGCCTCTTTGAATCATCAGAATTGGATTCAGATTCATAAGCATGCCCAAAAGCAGCAGAAACACAGCAATTTCTCAGAGTTCTTGGCCTCTTGTTATGCTTCAATTCATTCACAATTATTGAGAATTTCCCAAACTCGTTCCCCAATTCCCACTTACCGAACAATCTATCAACAATATTTACTTCAAATAAGATCAAAACAAAGATTAAAAAAGCACAAATTTTGACAATGCACTTGCCTTTTCTCATTGAATCCCCTTCTGAAATTTGGAACCACAAAGGCTATAATCAAACAACAATGAATCTTTAACAAATTAAAAAAAAGATTATAGAAAAAACAAGTTGTTAATTTGGATTGAAAAAGGAGGAGATGAATACTTGCCTGATGATTTGAATGAGAGATTTGCTTGCATTGATTCCATCTTCATCATCTTCATGAGAAGACGAAGAAGGGAAGATGATGAATGTTTGAATTTGAGAGCACTTAATTCTTAGAAAAGAAAAACAAAACTTGTTTTTTTGGTTTAAATGTGCACTGATAGAGGCAGCACAAAGAAAGAGCTTTGACGTTCTGGTTTTGCACACTGCATGTCGTGTAGGCATGCCATCTGTCAATAATGTCTCGTGATTCGTGCTCTTCTTGATTAAGAAATACCATCTGAATTCTGGACCCAATTAGATGAACAGATTGGAAAATATTGTTATTATAGTGTTTATATATATATATATATATATATATATATATATATTAAAAACTTCCACACGCACCATTGAATCAACATCTAATAATGCCCCTTTCTTTCTCTATTCTAATCCGGTCTGTAGCTCTCAAATTCTCTCATTTATTTTTCATCATACATGGATGTTGATGGACTTCCTTAGATGATGCTTGCCATATATATATATATATATATATATATATATATATATATATATATAGTATTTCTTAAAAAATAAACATAGGTAATATTCTTTTGATAAATGTGACAAGAGTATGTAGTATTACTATTGTACATGAGTTACTATTTCGAACACCCTTGGTAAGACGTGTGCACGTTAATTAATACCTCAAATGCGTCTTCATTTTGGGGTGTACGTGTTTGTGAGTTAATTCATCCAATGAGTTTTCTAACACTCATCACTTCGCACGTCACACAATGGATCTATGTTAATACTGCTAATTACTTGAGCTGTGTGGTTTTGGTTATATGAACCTTTTAAGTGGCACATAATTTTAAAATTATTGACCTAATTATAAAATAAAAATGGAACACTATAGTTA
Organism: Dioscorea dumetorum; assembly: GCA_902712375.1. Taxonomy (NCBI): domain Eukaryota; kingdom Viridiplantae; phylum Streptophyta; class Magnoliopsida; order Dioscoreales; family Dioscoreaceae; genus Dioscorea; species Dioscorea dumetorum. Next base: position 121,494 of record CACTHL010000266.1, read on the forward strand.
TTATGGCGTGTGTATATAAACTACAATATTATGCAATTTTTATATTCAAAGTATATTATAAGAAGAAAGACATTTTTATCATGTATACCTCTAAAAAACTATGTAATTTTCTTTTGAAGAAAAGTTTTTGTATATCCCCATAAAAATAGGGCTTAACTATACAATCATAATAAAAATGATCTCTTTATGTATTTAAAGCCTAAGATTATAATTGCCACAAAAAGGACTTATAGAGTTTTATGTAATAATAGAATCCTTTTAGATTGAAAGGCAAGTTGCATAACTAGAACGGTTATTATACCAATTGTAATATACAAAGTTAGGTGACTAAAAAACAACATACTCAAAAGATAAACGTGGTTAAGATGTAAATATTGAGATGGATGTTGCACGTTATTAAAAATGATCAATTAAAGAATGAGTTTATTCAAAATATACTAGGGGTGGTGTCTATTAGTGATGAGCATAAAAAGAAAATTGTTTAAAATAATATGAACATGTCATAAGATAATATGTAAATGTGTCATTATAAGATTGATGGAAGTACTGTAGATAGATGATACAAAAAGATGTAGAAGTAGATCTAAAAAAATATGACGCAAGTTGTTGTGGAAATTCTATTTCAACTCCATTTTGGCTAGGTTTTCCATGGTTAGGATCTTGTTGTTCATGACTAACTAGTTAAACAATTTGATTTTGAAGGGACAATCTCCTTTCCATAGGGTTTAGGAGAATATGCTACTGTGTCCGCTATAGTTTATAAGTAAAAGATTTGACTGAGAAGTTTCCCTTTTTTCCATCGCCAAGGCTTTGAGATCCACACCTTTTGTTAACTTGTATAGCAGATGATCATGGAGTTGGCTGCGTGGGCTGTCTGAGATGAGTTCTAGTAGCAAAGAAAAATCAGCTATAGTGATGTAAGGGTTTCCAATCATGAAATAAGTTGGGCCATATGTTTTTTGGCGCTTTACCTTCCAACCACCTATCGAACCGGAAAAGAGTGGACTTTCCACTTTTCAGGGTGGCCACTAGTCTGTGTAAGAAATGGTCTTGGCAATTCAGAATTCCTTTAAAAAAAAAAAGACTTTCATTGAGGCAAAGGATGAAGAAGGGTACCTAGTCTACCATTTCAATTGTAGTTGAGCATAATAATAGGTAACCAGTAGAAGATACTTCTTTTGTAGATTTTCCATCACCATTTCCCAAGGAGGGTGTGGTTGAAGTCTTGCAAGTTGAGTATGCCCCATCCTCCTTGGTCCTTGGATTTGCAAATACGTGACTATGCAATAAGTCTACAACAACAACACTCAGTATTCTTACTGTTCCAAACGAAGTCCTTCCGAATTTTGTTAATGTCATGTATTATTCCTTTTGGGAGTTGAAAACCGACATCCAATAGGTAGGAATAGTGGACCGGAAGGCATTGATAAGTGTGAGTTTGCCTCTTGAGAACATGAAATGGGGTTTTGAAGATGCAAGACGTGTTTCGACAGCTTGGATGTGCTTTTGCTGGTCTTGGCGATGGGTACATATACCAGAAATAAGTACATCGAGATATGTGATTGGGAGCTTGTTGATTGTGTAGCTGCTTGTTTCGGCCAGATTGGGTTGCTTGCCATATTTGGTTGGGAAGAGACAACCCTTGTGGAAATTGATAAACAAGCTAGATATACCTTTAAAGATATATAAGATAAGTTTAAAGATCCTCAAGCCCTCAATTTTGTCTGCAGTGAAAAGCAGTAAGTCCTCCGTGTATTGAAGATGGCACATGCTCCCAAAGTTTCCAAAGGGGACGGGTGGAGCATCTAGACGAAAGAGCAAGTGTAATCATAACATAGAGCGCGCCCACTACTAGGACAAACAATTAGGGGGAAGTGGGTCACCCTGCCTAAGTTCAGGTTCGTGTCTTATGTAACACGAAGGGGTGCCATTGATTCAAACTCTTGCCTTGGAAGAGTTTAAAATTGCCATAATCCAACTGATCTATTTGCTACCAAAACCCTTGGTTCGGAGTAGGTCTTGAAGGAACTCCTGGTCAACTATATCAGAAGCCTTCGTGCAGTTAACTTTGAAAACATACCATTAGAAATTTCATTGTTGCATGTTGAAAACCAATTTCTCAGTAGCCACAGTGTTGTCCACAACCCTTCTCTTTCTTATGAAAGTCGTCTAGGTATGGTCTACAAGCTTGCTTATGATCCCACTTAGTCGATTTTCAAGACTATTGGAGATGATTTTGAGGGAGAATTTATCAAGCTTATCGAGCAGAACTTTGTTGTCCCCATTGCATCTGTCTTTTTAGGGATTAGAGAGATATTAGCCCAGTAAATGCCCTCAAGGTTAGCTTTCCCATGAAAGAAATCCTCTCAAAGAAGAATCAAGTCAAATTTGATGATCTCCTAATGGTTTTAGACAAACCTCAAAGGAAAACCATATGGTCCTGGAGCCTTGTCCGCTCCTAGTTCAAAGATAGCAATCTCGATTTCGACAATAGTGAAAGGAGATTCGAGGTAAGAGAGATCAATGGCTACTTTATGACTAAACAGCTTGGACCAATTTTCCTGGAAATAGAATTCGCATTTAATCCCAAATTGGCAGCGAAAATAATTAGAGAAGAGATTGCTAATTCTGTTATTGTCCTTTTAACCATGAACCTTTAGAAGGGATGCAAATAATATGGTTATGATTAAGATGGTTGTTTGCTACCACATGGAACAATTTGGTATTATCATCGGCTAGATGATTCTTGAACGTTGTTTCCAATATAATTCTTCTTAACAAAGAGTAGCAGAGAAATTTAGGCGGCTTTCAACCTCTTTAGAAAGCTCTTCTGCAATTAGTTGTTTGACCTCCTTTAACACATCGAAGGAGTTGATCTCAAGGAGTAGAGCCTTTTTTCTCTGACTTACTGAGCCAAAGACCTCTTTAGTCCAAACATGGAAGTTGCATCTAAGCAGGGAGACTTTTTTAGAGAGTATGAAGGCCCTATATCCAGCAACGTTGACAGACATCCACTAGTCTCTGATCATATTGCCAAAACCCTTAGTAGTCTCCTAAGCCATTTCATGTATATATAACTAAATTTAATATTTTGTTTTTTATAATGATCAAAGGGAATCCTCAAAGAGAAGTTATAATGCATTGTGATCTTGTATGTTTTTAGGCTTTCAAAGCCCATATCAAGCTAACGGGCTTTCATACCCATACAACCTATCTAGGTCCAAATTGGAGTTCTCCCGATAAAAAGTCCTAGGACCTTTAAGGTTGTTTGAAATTTTAGGTTCTTGAGACCTAGAGGTCGCTTAAGGTCGTTAGGGTATATTAAGATCAAAATCAAACTTTCATAGCTTCTCAAATAAAATACATATTATTTTCATGGTATTCAAATCCTAAATAGAACATTTGTGGTTTTTATAGTTCAAATTGAATTATAGTGATCATTCAAATTCAAAACATGACTTTTGTAGTTTTTCAAAGTTTCAGGCTGTTGAGGTTAATTTTGATTTAAAAGTAATTTTTGAGGTTTGAAGGCCCAAAGGTTTCTTAATGTTCAAATAGGATTCTTGTGGTCCTTCAAACCGTTCAAAATGGGATCTTTGCTGTCCTTCAAGTAATAAATGAAACTCTAGTGGTATTTTAAATTCAAAGTGAAACTATAATGGTCCTATAAATTCCAAATAAAATTTTGATGATTTTAAATTTCCAAATCGAACTTCTTGTGGTCCTTCAAATGTGAAATAGGTTCTCAAATTTCACATGGAACTCTTGTTGTCTCGCAAATGAAATAAAATTTATTAGATTTTATTGCCTAAAACATGGTTCGAAAGACCATATTTATTCAAATGGGCTTTGAGCTCTATTGTAGCCTAAGAGTCATGAAGGTCCATTAAGGTTTGCAAAAGTCTACAAAGAATCCATCGAGCCCATTTTGGATAATCAAAGAACATCAAAGAAGATTAAGGGCACAGTCATTTGTGGAAAAGTGATATTAACTGAAAAATGAAAGTGACACTTTTTTAAAGTGGTTGGAAGTTGATCACTTCCAATAGTTTTAGTGTTAATTTGGCATAAAGTAAAATAAAATCTTGAAGAGGATGACAATGAGAAGAAGTGAGTTCATATAAAATTTTACTTCCCCCATTTCGGTGAAAAATTTGAAGTCAGTTTTGTTCAAAATCAAAGAAGTGCTAAAGTAAGGAAAATAACGACAAATAAAAATCTTAAGTGGAGGGAAGTTAATCCACTTCAATAACTTCTCTACCATTATGCTCCAAGTAAATATCCCCAAAAAATATAGTGAAAGATCTAAACAAAAAATTTAAAGTAAATTAGTTGAGCTCAAACTCAAATACTATAATCACTGGTCAAAACTAAATTTCTAGTCTAAATTTATAAACTCAAATGCAAAAAAAAAACAAAAATCTCACAATTCATATATCTATCTATTTAGTTCTTCCACGTATATAATAAAGAAGAACTTTGTTTTTCATATAAATTAACTATATTAAAAAGATAGACTTTCATGAAACTTAAACAAATTAAAGTACAATCATGCCTTTTATCGGAGGATATTTTATGATTTTTGAGTTCACACACACATATATATTGAGAGTGAGGGAGAGAGAGAGTTGGGCTTAAATTAAAATTAATTTTGAATTATTGGTACATGCTTCTAGGAACTTTATAATTTTTTTTTTAAATTTTCAAATGATATTTTTATTAACCCTGATTTCTCATTTGAATATACATGACAATGAATATCTTCCTAACTCTTGAATATATAACAGTGGCCATCAAAATTTATAGTTGAAAAACAAATATAAAAAATCATAACAAATCTTTTTATAATTTAATAGTAGTTGGTACTTCAACTCGGATTTCTTCATAATAATTTCTTTAACTGATTTTTTTCATAATAATCTCCTTAACTGTAGGGAAGACTAATGTATAGTTTATTTATTTACTTAGACCTTTTTAGAAATGTTTGATACTTATAATATTTTTAAAATTTAAATTTTAAATCTTCATCGATGCCAACCATTACTTACATTTACTAGAAAATACATTATATTTTAGATATTTCACGAGGTTATATTTAATGAAATTATTATTTATGTAGTGAGTTATATGATTGTGGACATCTTATTATAAGAATATATTTTATTCTAACGTAAAATTTTTGGTAGGCCACTAAACTTTGGTCAATTATCAAAAAGGTGTCCCAACTTCAATTTGAATCAAAACGGTTACCCATCTTTAATTTTCTTTCACCGGGAGGCTACCTGAGGGATTCCGGCAAGTCAATGGTGACGTGGAGGCCGGAAATCCTCCGTCAGCGCTGACATGGCAATCTACCCATGCCCGTCACGTCACCACTGAGTTGCCGGAATCCCTCGGGTAGCCTCCCTGTGAAAGAAAATTAAAGATGGGTAACCGTTTTGATTCAAATTGAAATTGGGACACCTTTTTGATAATTGACCAAAGTTTAGTGGCCTACCAAAAAATTTACTCTATTGTATCCTATAACATAGCATTCATCATCCATATCTTCATCAAATATTCAGCCACATTTTCTATCATTAATAGCACATGACATATCTTCTATATTATTTAGCAAATATTCTTTGTATATTTTTAGCCATGTAATCCCCATAAAATATTTGTAATCCTCGTAGAGTATTTTCACTTCCTAGAGTTGTACAAATAGCCTCGTAACCTTTCATTGAAGTGCAATACAAAAATACAAGTTTTAGTTTGGTATCAAGAACTCAACTTTAAGTGATTTTCCTCCTTTTCGCCCACCACATCAAATTCTTTCCCCAAACACATACTTCCCATCATAATGACAACTACTCGATCAACTATAACCACCACATTACCAATTTTCAAATCACTAATTTTATCATCATCACTCTTAATGAAATAAACTACCTCATATGGAAAAAATCACGTGCAGTCCATACTTCTCACTTGCAACCTCTTTAACTACATTGACAACACCATTCCTTAAGCCTCCATGCCCCAACACATCAACCTCGATGACATCGACCTCAAATTAACATGACTAGACTTGGGCACCTAAACGACGCAATTCTTTCCATGGAGTTATTCATCCCACTTTTTTGCTAGCCCAAACCCAATTAGTTTTAAACTCAAATACCGTAAACCAATTCTCTAACCCCATCTTCTCCCATCAGCCCACCAACTTACCATACCTAAGGCCATCTTATACGCACACTCCTCCTAAATATTAAATTTGTTACAAAATGGGCCATATTGCTGCCCGATGCCATTTTTGCTATTCTAACTCGAAATTCTCATCCTAATTCTACATCAATTCTAACAATTTTGATAATGTTTTCTCAATCATTAGCCTTCAAGAAGACAACAATAAGCTATTATTCACCATAAGTAACATTATCAAATTGCTTCCAAACATAAGTGCTACTCCCTATATGATCCCTGACTAGCATCTCCTGAAATCTGTGGAGCTGTATGACAGTCCAACTCAAGTGCTCATCAAAAATGGTAATTCCCTTTCTATAAGCTCTATTGGCACTTTAACACACCAAAGATCTTAAACCTCTTTACTTTCGTGACATCTTAGTTGTTCTCCAAGTCACCGCAAATCTTCAATCTGTTGCCAAATTTGTCATTGATATTTTATGTTTGATTGAATTTAATGCTTTTAAATTTATGCTCAATTGACTCTAATGTTTTTTTTTACATTGTGATGGACCTAGAAACCAAGACACCACTTCTCGTGAGTACAATCAATGTCAATCTCTTTCTAATGCAGATTTCGCATACCTTCAATAACTCCATTGCTCTATTTGCTAGTCAAGTTTGACATGACATTTGGTACCAACAATTAGGTCATCCTTGATAAAACATTTTCTAGGTTATCTCCAATTCGGTTTTTTAAGCTTCATGTAATAAATAAGTCTTGCATTTCATGCCTTAAGGTAAAAGTACTAGACTTTCTTTTCCATCCTCATCCAGTGTGTTTACAAAACCTTCACAATTAATACATTGTGATATCTGGGAACCATCCCCAACTCTTTCACTATCTGGTTGCCATTAAGTTATCATCTTTGTTGATAAATTCAGTTGTTTCATATGGATGTATCCTCTACCTCATATATCACAAACTGTTCACCAATTTCAACTCTTCAAAACTTTAATAGGAAATTATTCTCCACCAACATTAAAATGTTCCAATGTGATGGTGCCAATGAACTTATAAGGGTTTCTTTGCTAAATACTTATTCACTCATGCTATCTCCTATCGCATCTCTTGTCTTCACCCCTAAAAAAAAAGCGTTGAATGAAAAATTCGGCATATCATTGAAACCAAACTCACTTTGCTTTTTCATGCATCTCTACCTAAACTATTTTGGTTTGAAGTCTTTTCAACAACGGTCTATCTCATCAATCTTCTTCCCACACCTGTCCTCAATCATAAATTCCATCATGAAATCCTCTACCTTATAAAACCTAACCTTGCATATCTTAGTATTTTTGGATGTGCTTGCTTTCTTTCTCTTGGTTCCACATGATAAGATAAACTTACCGCAAAAATCCATCCCCTACATCTTTCTTAGCTATTCTTCAAATCATAAAGGTTATATGTGTTTTGATCAACAAAACTAATAAAGTTTATATTTCTTGCCACTTTCATTTTGTTGAAACCCTTCTTCCCAATGGCTAAGACACCATCCAACACTCTTCCCCTTCACCCACCAATGTAATATTATCCTTATCCCTTCCTTCTTAACAACCAACTCCACCGTCTTCATCTCCACAACCATCTCTACCATCACCAGCCCCGCCACTGTTGCTTGTTCTGCCCTCATCATCCTATGATAACACGTACTAGTGTCCCATGTGCTCTCTCAGATTATAGCAACTTTCATATCACTACACCGCTATCTCATGATCCTGATCCAACTTTTTCTATACTCAAGCAAAGAAATTCCCTCATTGGTGCAAGCATGTTTAATGAGCTGCATGCTCTCCATCACAACTAAACTTAGACACTTATTCCTCCTCCACCCAATCCCATTATAGTTGGTTGAAAATAGGTTTTTTGAACAGAATATAAACTTGATGGTTCTCTAGACCATTACAAAGAGTATCTGGTTGCCAAAAATTACCATCAATCACCCAACATCAACTATACAGATATCTTTATAAATGTTGTCAAACCTATAACCATTCACATCATTCTAACCATAGCTCTAAAAACAATTGGCCAATTCGACAACTTGACGCCAATAATGCCTTTCTTTATGAGAAAGTTCATGAGCTAGTCTACATGACCTAACCACCTGGTCATTACCTTTATGTTTCTCTCCCCCACAAAGCTCTTTATGGCCTCAAAGAAGCTCCTCGGCCTTGGTTTCATTGCCTAACTCGCAAGATCTAAAATTCACCCCTTCAAAGTCAGATACCTCTCTTTTCACTCACACTAGTCCCACTGACACTACTTTCCTTTTAGCCTATGTGGATGATATTTTGGTTAGAGGTTCTTCACAATCTTTTCTTTCTTCTCCTATTAGTGATCTGAATGCTACTTTTCCCTTAAAGACCTTGGCTCTCTACATTATTTTCTTGGTTTTGAAGCTATCTTCAAATCAAAGGACCTATCTTTCACCCAAAGCAAGTACACCCAAGATCTGTTAGTCCGCACTCATCTTGATAACGCCAAACCTGTGCCTACTCCTATAACACCCCCACTGCCCCTCTCTAAAAACCATGGAGTTCCTCTTCTTGACCCCACTTAATATCGTCATGCCATTGGAGCCCTTTAGTATCTTTGCCTTATTTGTCCTTACATTCAATTTGTTGTTAACGGAGTTTTACAATTACTTCATTACCCTACTGACGTGCACTGAATTTCAATTAAAAAAATTCTTCAATATTTGGGGTTAACCACCTCACATGGTCTTTATCTAACCAAAACTAAAAATCTTACTCTCACTGCTTTCTCTGATGTTGACTGTACTAGTTGCCCCGATGATTGCCATTATACCTCTGGTTGCTACATATTTTTGGGTCTTGATGTCATTTTCACATAGAAGATGTAAACCAGATATTGAACATACTTTAGTAACATTTTGCAATTGATTTACCTAAAATTTTAATTTGAAATCCATTATGATTATTTGATCTTCTTTTATAAAGAAAAAAATTTCGTTTTTCATCTTCGGTACAATACCCAATTTTTTTACAAAATGAATCGTAATAAAATTAAGATACCTAGGGTATAGTCTTGGAGTGCTAAGAAAGAACCAACAGTTGCCTATTCTAGTACAGAAGTAGAATACAAGAGTAATGTTCTTGCATCTGCTGAATTATGTTGGATTAGATCACTTCTTAGAGAAATCGGCTTGACCGATCTCAAACCAACTCTATGGTGTGATAATCTGAAAGCCACATTTCTTACTACAGATCCTATTGCCCATACTTGTATGTAACATATTAAAATTGATATTTATTTTGTTCAAGATTTGATGGAAAAAAAATCTCTCTTCATTCATCACTTCTCTGCAAAAGATCATATTCCATAAATTATTTTATTTTTTGTTAGCATGAACAGAACATTAACCAAAATTATTATTTAATAATAGTAAAATCCTTAGTAAAAAAGTTGAAAGAGAATGATAGAAAATCAAAATTAGTCTATCTCATGAAAGCATGGGGTCCCATTAAATCTTTTATCCTTTAAATCTCAAACCTAACCATGACACCAACATGCTTTAAATTATATATTTAATCAATCCATGCTTATCTTCTATTTTTCAAATAAAAAATTAGAAAAAACAAATGAAAGTAGCTCCACAATAAACATACTCAAAGTCCTTTGGATTCTAATAATTGATTAGAAGGAATCCAATTAACACCAAAATATTAATTAATAGCTTCTTTAAAATCTTCTTCCTTTTCCTTTTTTTTTCTTTTCCAAGAAAAAAATTGTTATGTTTCTAAATGAATTTTATTTTATTATAAATTTTATAAAAAATATTATTTATCTTTATATTTTAATAAAATTGAAATCTGTTTTTTTACGTACACACAACACACGCAACTCATATAATATACCAAACTTACAAATTCGATCATCCTATAACAACCGTGCAAGTAAATGTATTTTTTGACCATTGAATTTTTTTTAATGATATTTGAGTATATTAAATTTTGATGGTCTTAATCAAGCTTGTCGAAGAAATTATAAATAACATAATAAATTGCATGAATATTAAATATAGAAATTAATATTAAATATGTGACATGATTTGTATTGCCTAATGGGGTTTAGGTGCAATCCATGACATCAAGCACCAATCTTTTTATAAAGTGAGCTTGGAAAAGCAAACAAAGACAACTTGGTAGCCTACATCATTTAGGTTTTGTACTTGTATCTGTTATATTAAATGATGCTTTGTTTTATATATTTTTTAATCAAAATTATGCAATTCTATAAATTAAATTAGGATCATTGGCTTGATTACCCTCTCAAAATTTTAGGAAAAACTGAAATACAATAAATAAGATTGGAAATTGAAATGGGTCTAAATAATTATTAAGTTACTAAAAAGCTTAATTTAATGACAAGAAAAATTTTCAACATCCAAATCAAATAATATTCAAGCATGCTTTGGAGCTTTGTTTTTATTGATCCTTTAGAACAAAATGAACCCTTAATGAAAGATGTTATATAATGCTTCAATATATATATATATATATATATATATATATATATATATACAAACTAAAGTAACATAATTGCAAATTTATTGGCATAATTAACATAAGAGTGCAAAAATGGCTTCTTTACAAGGAAACAAATTAATTTCAAAATTTAAAAGTAAAAATAAACTTATCGAATTTGAAATTTTACAACAATCTTGCAAGTATTAAATGCTTGGTCAACATATATATAACAAAAACATCCATGATTTACTTTCTTTTTCATCAAATTCATACTTTGAAATTCAATGAAATTCAGAAGAAATCAAGAGAACATGATAACCAAAATAAATAGAGTTCACACTTCAAATTCCATTTAAATTTAGAAGAAAACAAGAACATGATCACCAAGCACAAACTAAATCAATCAAGAAAGAAAAACAAAAACAAAGACCATATATATAAGTTCAATCTATTAACAAGATATTAATTCTCTAAACAAAGTTCACATATATATATATATAAATATATAGAAAATCAAGAAGATCAAATTAAGAACAAAAACAACAACAACAACAACAACAACAACAAAAAATAAGTACTTTAGAGTTTGAGAGTCAAGTCAATCTTATTCTTCATATCATCTCTTCTAAAGCTCAAATCACCATCATCACCTCCGGCCACCACTCGCCGGAGAACTCCACCGGCAACATGATCATCGAAGCGAGCCACCGGTCTTTGCCCGTAAACCATGCTGAAACGAGGCTTATGTATGAGTGAGTGAGCTTGAACCTCAAGAGACCTAAAATTATTATCACCAAAAGATGCATGCAATGGCATCAAAGACAAGCTAGAAAGATAAGCATGATGATCATTCTTATGGTGCCGATGTTTCGCAATTATTCTTTCTCTTTTGTGAGCATTTTGGTGGCCTCCAAGAGCTTGTGAACTATAGAACTTTCGCCGGCAGTAGTTGCATGAGAATACACGTTGTTGTTCGATCTCCGGCGATGTCAGTGGAGGTTTAGAGAGTGAAGTAGAAGAGCATGAGGAAGATAAACTAAGGTCTAAAACTAAGTTTAAATTTTCATTTGCTTTGAGAACTATGTCTTTCTCTTCTTCTTCTTCTTCTTCTTCTTCTTGTTGTTGTTGTTGAACATGAGTTTCTCTTATTGCATGCATGATCTCCTTTTCTTCTTTTGGGGCTTCTTCCATGGGTTTTGTTTGTGTTTGGTGGAATTAGGGTTTAGTGGTGTATATATGAGAAATATTGGTAGATATAAAGAGAAGATGGTGGAGATGGAAAGGGGGAGAAAGATGAAGACAAAATGGAGAGGTATGAATCACTCTTTTTAAAACTAGTTAAACACTTTCCCTTTTGGAGTATTGAAGAACAAACTCTATTCTTTGGAGGAATGAGTTGGTCTTTGAGTCTTTCATTGCAAATGAAGAAATGCTTTTGCTTGGTGTTTTTTTTTTTTTTTTTTTTTTTTTTTTTTAATGATAATACTTATTGTTATTAGTATTAGTAGTATTATCTTGATGTATTGGAATATTGTAGCATGTTTTTTGAAATATAAAAAAATAGTTTTCTTTTAAATTTAAAAAACTATGAACCTTAAGTTTTTGCCTTAATTACTTGATGAGATGAGAGTTGATAAGAATAGTTCTTCTTAAAAAAAATTGTGATCAAGATGTAGTGTTTGATAATTGAATTAATGAGCTGATAAATTGCTGATATTTTGGAAGAATCCACCAATAGAGTTGGCAATTAGAAATCTTGGGACATCAAAGTTTAATATTTAATGTGTGAATGAAAATATTTATAAAAAAGAATGAAGACTTCTATATCTGTTGACTGGCTATTAAATAATATAACATTACTGTACTCCCCCAAGATACACAACCACTGAAAAGTCAATGCAGTTTGACTATCATAACATGAAGGGCATAAGAGTCACTTTAAATGGACTTTGTATATATATATATATATATATATAGATTATATTGAAAGTCTTTAATATATTTTTTATTTCATTTTTTTATTTTTTGGTGAATAAGAGATAAAAGTTTGTTGATATAAATTAGTTGGATTTGATTAGACTTTTGGTAAAATAAATAAATGCATGCATGATATTGTCACCATCTCAGGGATAGAATAGTCTTGCAGAAGAGAGTTTGGGAAAGACCAGTTTCATTGTATCACAACTATTTTCTCTTATGACATTCAACCAACATATCTTTTCAATCAACTCATCAAACATATTTCATTGCCAATTTTTATTTAATTTTTTATTTATCTTCAATTCATCATTTACAAAAAAACAAAAGGCTAATTAAATTCACTTTAAGAGATTGTAATATTGATAGGCTTGAACATGTCTAACGTGCTATAATATAAAAGTACCAAATTTTGTGCTCAATCACTATATAATAAAAAGTTAAAAAATGCATTGTCATGTAACCTCAATGATGTGGTTTGGGTTCAGGGATTAAATATGATATTTTGATATAATCCAACAGTGTAAGTACATTTTATCTTAATTTTTAAAAAAAACCATATAGGCCATGAGAAATGATTTTCATAATAAATGCTGTATATAAAGAGGAGGTATTTAATTCCATCTTGATCTTGATTACTACAATAGATTTCTCATCCTTCCCAACTTTCACATATTTAATTTCCAATATTACTGAGTAAAGTTGAACCCTTTTAGATTATATATATATATATATATATATATAAAATAACAGGCTATAAACTAGTTAGAAGTAAAGTATACTTAAAATGATCCAAGTTTCTACCGATTGGACCAACTTTATATATAAGCGTGCCTGTATTACCATCATATTCATGTTGTCAAAATCAAACTTCAATTTTTTTTTTTCTTTTTCCAAAGGATCATTTTATCATCTTCCTTTTCATTAATGTCTTTTCTTTATTCTTTTTGATCTCTTGTGCCAAAGTTTGGAGGCATAGTGAAGGCATGCAAAAAGAAGAAAGAAGATTGATAATGACAAAATATATGGAAATGTAAGATGTTCATATATATATATATATATATGCACCATCCTCATAAGAGATCAATAGTAATGCAATTAACTCTTATTCGGCTCACTCTCACAGCATGATTTAATAAAATGTTTGTATGGATGACTTGTTCATATTATATATATATTTTAATTACAAAATTTTAACTGCTTTTTTGATATGAGTTTTATAATAAAGAATATATTCTAAATCTCTAACCACTTGCACCAGTACAATTGTATTATGATCAAAATCTTTTTCATTTTTGTGTATTTTTATTTGGTTTTATATCCAACCTATATTTAAACTATATTAATTAATTGAATTTTTTTCAAAATTCACGTGAAGCCCTTTCGGTACAAGTTCACGTGGAACGTTAAACATAGAGAGAAAAATGTGTTTGGCCGTTAGCAAGCGTGATTGATTGACTTGGAAGGTAAATGAGCATCAAAATTTCATTCACATAAACATATGATATATATATATATATATATAGAGTAATTATTGGTCCCCAATTAAAGAGAACTAAATGGTCCTCCAAGTCCAACTAAACATAAATTATTCCATCTGATCCCAAGTAACAACAACTCAGTGAAATATTTATGTCCAAGTCTTAATATTGATAAATAAATAAATAATTAAATATATAGAGTCAAAAAAAAAGAAAAAAAAGAAAGAAAGAAGCTTTAACCTACCACCCTCTTAATGAATATTTGAGGTGTACATAGAATGTGTATTGTGACTTCATCCATGTAACATAATGATTGATGTCTTGGACAAACATACAAAATTACAAAGACATGTAAAAAAAGAAAAAAAATAATAAAGAGAAAAAGGAAATTGGAGGCATGAGAAGGTTGCCTAACACCCTAGATTGGCTACACCACTGTGACAAGCAGAGTCTACTCTATAGATAAAAAGAATGGAGAAGAAGGGTGTGATGAAGAAGTTGAAGGAAAAAAATAGGCTATGATAAAGAGTTTTGGGGGGGGGCTCCCTATCAGTAGGTGCTTTTCAATCTGCTCACTCTTTGTCAAAGAAACTCAAATTGCACAAACACAGAGACAGACACATCCAAATGTTAAAAAGTGAATGAATCTCCCCACCCTGTTGGCTTTTCCATTCCAGTGTGAGATCACACCATCATCTCAAGAGGATCCCATTGCCCCTCTATCCATCTACCACTACCACCACTAACTCACTTTTCAAATTACATCTATACCCCTTAGGACAATGCAATATTACATGCATAACCCGTCAAAAATACAAATAAGTGTTCACATTAAGCGTTTCATGAAAAAGTAAAATAAATTAGAATTAAAAATTCCATGGATATTTAATTTAATTTTCCCATTTTTCTCTCCATATGATAGAGATGTACATTTAGTGTGATAGTAGTGGATAACTGTGCATTTCAAAAAAAATTAATAAAGTTAAATTTAAAGATAATTTGAGACATGAAAAATTTTTAGAAATGGACACATATTATGACAGAGGGAGTGCTTATCAATACGATTGCTATAAAAGTATTCAAGAAAAAAAAAAAATTTTCTTGAATGAAAATTTAGTACACCAAACATATTTAACCATGATTAATACATGTGTAAAAATCTGAAATTTTCAGAAATACATAGATGTTTTTATATACGAAAGGAAAAAACTTTGCAAAAGTAGGTATCTACTTTCAGGTTTTTGCCAGGGGAATATATGCAAAAACCAAAGGTTGCAGATAAAAACAACTACTAGGCCATAGGGAGCATCATATGGTCACTATCAATTGTCCACCAGTTTGATATTTTTAAAAGAGCATGTATTACTGTATAACTAAAAAGGATGCGCAACTTGGTTTTTTCATATGATGGTTATGTCATTCATGTGGAGAAATTTGCAACCTCTTTGCTTGATATGAAGTACAAAGAATAAATAATGTAGAACTTGAGGCAATACTACTAACCTTGATTGAAGCTCTTATATATTGAAGTGCTGCGCTGGAGAGAAGATGATCAAAGTTGACCAAGCTTTCATGGATTCATGAAAATCTTTGTGATAGGAACAAAAGAGTTTATAAAATTCTAAGCTTCAAAACAACCTGAAATATGTGTATTTTAATTTTGGGGTAAGAACATGATAAAGCTTCCACTAATAGAAACATCAAACTTGGCATTTTTGATGCAATACTTGATTGGTTAAAGGATAATAAAGTCACACACTAGTGTGAACTGAATTGAATTTTCAAACAGTTCCACGTACGTGCACATGTGAACAGAAAATAACAGGCATGCAAGGTGCTTGTTGAAAACAACAATGTCAAGATGACAACACCTGAAAATGCAGAAGACAAGAAATTGAAGAAAATGCAAAAACCGGCAACTAATATTTTAGTTTTTTGGTGGGGACCTTCTTGACATCTAGAAGATTCAAGAATGCAACATAACATTGGGAAAGAAAAAAAACAGCTGGAGGGCATAATACAAACATATTATAAAATTGCTTTGAGGAACAGGTCAGATTCTAATCCTGCAATCCTATAATTCCAACACCAAACCAGAGCTGTTTCACCAAATCATGTAACAAAATTACACACAATCAGACAACCAGGCTTGTTGTTGCCAAGTAATTGATGTATACTGATTTCAGAAAAGAGGTAGGAAGTTGTGACACAATATAAAATAATAAATATTGCTTCCAACGAATAAGAATGAATTATTTGGCCTTTCATCATCTTGTAGTCACATCTAGCGTATGTCACAACCTCTACTTGCTTCTAATCCTCTCTGGTTGGATGTCACTAGTACGATGGTTCAATTTCCTAATTCTTCTATCACTAGAATAAGCCAATAAATAATATATCATATAGCTAGTGGTTCTGCATTGTTAGCGATTGCAATTAAAATGCACGTTAGTAGCAAGCCACCAGTCAAATCTAACAAAGTATGATGTTGAAGTTCAGAAAGATTTAGCTTAAGCAGGTCACCTTAGGAGATGCATCTTCATCCTCGACCCCGGAAATAAGAGATATGTCGAAAATGCCATCGAACAAGTCCAGCATCATCAGAACCTGAATGTAGAAGCAACTAAGATATTATTTGAAGTTTGACTACCACAGTCTATATTTATCTAACAGCAGAAGTCATGGCAGGTAAGATGGTGAAAGATCTAGAGAAGCTATGCAGCAAATTCGGACATTTAGCGCATGAAGATATGAAAGTCATAATCACTTACAGGCTAATATCAAGCGAGTCAAAGTCATAAGTCTTCGGAAGTAATCCACATCTTGACCTTGTGTACAAACATTCAGATATTCAACAGAAATTAGATGCAGAAAGCTTTAGCTTAAGAATGTCTGGTTGCTCAAAATGCTTACCTGTAGAAGCTTCATTATAAAAGGCATTACAAAGTATTAATTAGACAAGGTCAGACAATACAAATAAACGTCTTAAAATATGATAATGATGAGCAAGAATGGAAGGCCACTCTTCCTGCTGAAGATGTCAGCCGTTCATCCAAGTTACTACTCTGCTTACTATCTCGACAAGGATAAATAGACCGAGAACGACAGCAGATGAGAAGAACATCTGCTAAGCAATTTGCCTGACTAGGAGAAAAAGTCAAACTTTCATCCATAACGCAAACAAATAAACAATGACTAAGAAACAAAATTCAGCCAACAGTGACACCGAAACTGCACAGAGTAATCTATTAATTTAAGATGCAAAACCTCAATATTTTTGAATAGTACTATTTTATTGCTAATACCTTGTGTGCATATGACAAAGGAAAAAAGTGGGATCAATCCACTCAAATCACAAAAAGCGCATAGCAATTAAGAAGTGTCATTTCAATAGGATCTTCTAAATAAGAAATGTTATCATGTCCACTTACATATTGACGGACTGCATTTTCTCTGGCCAAATAAAGACATGGGAACAAAACCATGCTCATCTACACTAATCTCTCAACCTGGTCTATTCAACCATAATACTCCTATGGACCCATGAAGAAGAATTCTGTGCTTATTTCAACACCAGCAATAATTTGGCTTAATTGTGATTCATTCATGGGAGACATCTAACTAGACCACTGCCAATCAAAGAGATGGGAGTATCAAGCAGCAACAAAAGGTTCAATGGCCCACGAAAAAAAAAATTTAGGATATCCATTTTATCAAAGTATCCATTCACAAAGACTTGGCCTTAGATCAAGGAAAATGTAGACCAAACAAAGTTTAGCATGAATTGACCTGAGCGCTCATAACAATAAAGCATAGGACGCAAACACCCACAAACGATAATGCCAACTTCCATCAACATAACACCAAAACTATAAATAGATGTTTCTCACAATTGCCGTCAGCTTCAGTATGACACTGTCAGAGACACACTACCTGATTATCTGAATCATATAATTTAAAGCTAAATTGTAGGTACTTTTACTAACCATGACATTGGTGTCCAATGTTTTAGCATGTTATCCTACCATGAAACCTAGATTTTAGAGCTATCGCCCATGCAGACCATACTTGAGAAGCGTTTAGCAACCTGCAGAATGAGTGAATGCTGGAGATGAAGAAAAAGATCAAACATAAATTGAACCTAAATAATACAGTATATCAGACAGATCTGTTGTGAAGCAGTGATCTCACAATTGCCGATGCCCACCTGATTGGAACTCCTACCAAATTGAAAGAGGTAGCACCAAAGATCTTCCAGCCAATGGTGAGGCCAACATTTTATGGTTCAATCCCAAAAATGAATCCCAAGAGAATGTTTTTACCAGTTGGAATGATTCTAAAATAACTTCTATGACCTACATCATTATTGCACAAGATTCAAAGAAGGGAGAGCAGCATAATATGATACTGACTAGATATCCTGGCTCCCAAAATGATAATCAGAATAAAAAGTATAAAGACCAAATTCTCTGCAGAAACATTATAAGTAATAAGCAAAATACTTTCAGTTCGATACTAACATTAGTAAGCTTAAGTGAAAAATAGTGTTAAACAACAAACCACAAATAGCCTAAAACAGAACCAGGAAACAAACATATATTACATAACATGTATAACACAAATTGCCAAAAACATATTAGGATATGCATCATAGAAAAATAAATAAATAAAATGAAAAATCTCTTTGAAGTGAAAAAAATAACATAAGCAACATTATGTTCATATAACAGGAGCACCTTGAGTTACACAAACTTATAGAATGCAGTAGCTCAAAGCTTCACCTCAAACTATAGCTCACTTTGACAACCAGTAAATCAGAATAAGAAATGTACAAACTGATGCAACAAGGGAAAGAATAATTGTGTCCATGGATTTTTTCCTTTTGATTGCTGAGAGGATATGATTTACCTGCACATTTATATTACACATGTTCATCAATTGTACCAGGTCAGAGAAGCAAAATGCCAAAGTAAATTGGTTATTTTTGCATACCGTTGGAAGACGGCTGCTGACATTAGTTATTTTTGAGCTAATACCACCAAATGTTGAGCGTTGTAGAACAAGTGCACCTAAAGTAGCTTGGGCATG
This sequence comes from Dioscorea dumetorum, assembly GCA_902712375.1. Classification (NCBI taxonomy): domain Eukaryota; kingdom Viridiplantae; phylum Streptophyta; class Magnoliopsida; order Dioscoreales; family Dioscoreaceae; genus Dioscorea; species Dioscorea dumetorum. Next base: position 140,756 of record CACTHL010000266.1, read on the forward strand.
AGAGATCACACTATCAATCTGAAGTACCAGAATATGCAAAAATGTTACAACATAAAGAGATTACTTAAACAGAAAATAAAAGACTGTAAAAATACAATAGAAGCATGAGAATAACAGCTCGACTCCACTCACTGGATTGACCACAAAAAAAATTCTAAAAATTCAAAAGAATAAGAAGAAGATTGTTCCGCATCAATGAGATTTACTACAGGAAAGAAAGGATAAAAAGCTTTTCAACTACCTTGATCACTTTGCATTATGTGATTTTAGTTACTGTCAACTGTTATGTGCCCCAGACCATTTGCAGCTGATATCTAGAAAGAGGTAATTGCCTCAACAAGAACCCTGAACTGTTAGTTTAACTTTAACTATGTTGGAATCTTCACATAGCTCACAATCTTTATACATAGGCAAGAATCAAGCACATAATTACTTGAGCTCCTGATATTGTTGACTCATACCAAAATTTCTCTAATCATCAGTCTGTTTCTATGGTTCTTTGATAGGGTTAGCATGGCTTTTGTAGTTAGCCAAAGGGTTACATCTGTTAAGACAGCACAATGAAAAGTGGGATGGGCACTGGTTCACAGAAATATTGCACAGACGAAAAGTATATTAATTAGGTTTAAAACATTTTTGAAATTGGAGACAAAATCAAGTGCACACATGTTGATGAAACTTATAGGTCATTGTGAAAGTAAAACGAATGAGATACCAAACTATACAGTTATCAAAGAAGAACTACAAAAAAATCCAGATAGATCATCAAAAAATGTAATATATGGCTAATGAGATCTAGCTTGTTTGGAATTTCACCCAATCAAAGAAAGAAAGAGATTACATGCAAAAGCTTGGTAGGCAAACTTTAAATTTCCTCATAGTCAATGAATATACAGCTCAAGCAGTGGTCTGAACAAATAGTGCAAAATATAATACAGAGGTACTCCCAGAGCTCAATTATAGGTTAAAAACATGTCAGTGGACTGACGAAGGCATTAACTTTTCATTTATGCTTCATCAACTCTCAAAATGAAATTTAAATATCTATAGATAAGAGATCTCTAGCCAATTTCATAACTTCTCAGTGACAAATTCAACCTTACCTGCCCTGAACTTCTGCTTAGAGCTGCTTGCTCTTTCAGAAGAGCTTGTTCAACAGAGCCACCACCCTCTTCCAAATCCAGCCCTGCTTTGTCAAAATCTCTAAAATCCAGGAGTGATGCATGGTCTTGCTTAGCTCTAAGACTAGACCGAAGTCTTTTAAACTCCTACAGAATAGCCATAAGAAAGAATAGGTCAATTAGCACCTTTGTAGATACAACCATCTGCTTCTAACCAACTTGCCGACTACCAAAGCCGAGATCTAAAATCCAACATTAGATAAGTTTGGCAAATGAAAATCTCATGCCATGTCATGTGGCCAAGCTATATTCATCAATCAGGATGCATCGTTTGAGAGAGAGAGATCAGCTACGGAAATTTAATGCAAGCCAGAGAGATCAAAAAATATTTTTACCTGAGAGAGGTCCTGCAAAATTTCTCTATGTCGATTCAATGTATGAGAAAGAATTTCTGAACCTCCAGACGATACCCATGATTGCATTTGTGAATTTACTTGCTGAAGCTGTTTTAGTAGCCTTTCTATAACAGATTCAATTTCATTCTCTGAACCATCAGGCTTGCTAGAAACAAATCTCCGATAAGTGTTCAATTGTTCATCTAGCTGCCCTTCAAGTTTCCTTGCCTGTATAGAAAAGAGGAAGATAAAGTTAATGTCAACAACAAACAGAGGCATTCTTCCAAGTATAAAAATCCCTTTTAATGTGCAAGTTATATCTCAGTTATGGCCTGCAAGAGACGATCATATTTATAGTACACATTGTAAACTATGGGTATTTAATCCAGTCAAAAGGCAAAATAGTACATGCTAAACTTGAAATGTTTATTAATTATCAAATATCGTAGTTACATAGTGGCAAACGACCATCATGATGGTACCGCTTGCATACACGCACACACAGATGACCATGCAAACAGAGTAATAACAAAATGATACCCATGATTTATGACTTGCTAAAAGAATCAAAAGAGCTAAATACATTGCTAAAACAGCTAATAAGATTTTCAACTAAACCTGTAATCTACATAAGATGAATATGATGAAATTCACAAACTAGGAGAATTAAAGAAAGATGTGCTTAATATATACCAAGGAAATTGGTGTAAAGAAATGTTTGTCACTTAATATTAACAAAGCAAACCTCTAATTCACTTAACCTGACATGCAGCAATGAAACGTACTGCACACTCCAAAAGATCACCAATTTTAATAATGAAAATCATCAAAACTTTTTTGCTTATCTAAAGTTCCCGTGTGGATTGTCCCCATACACCATTAATTTTCATCCCACCATGCACTATCAAATACCACCTTTTCATCACACGCTGTCGAGAGACTTCATTGCACAGAATTAAGAGTTAATAAACACCACCTTTTCATTCACCAAAATTTGATGTGAAACAGAGGAAAATGCGTGTCTAACAGCTCACTCACATAAAATCCAGTCTAATATCGCATCTATCTAATTAAATTTTCAAAATCTGAACCCAAAGCCAAAAAATCAAAAAACTTGTTGCCTACAAACTCAGCTACTAACCAATTCTCCACTTGAAACCCTGGAACACCAAGTCACCTTGCACACAAGCAACAGGCAGATACATCAAAGGCTGATTCAAAGCAGACACCAGAAGGTACGGGCCAAGTCCCAAATGGGAACTTTGCCAATGCCCTCAAAATCGACTGCTTTATTAGGACAGTCTGCTGAATCAGAAGAACCCTATTTCAACAGCATTGTTGAAGCAGTTATACTGAAGCATTCACATCATTCAACGCAAAGAATTACTCCTGAATTACTGGCAACTAAGGACGTACATATTCGTCAAAAAAAAAAAAATTTCTATTGCAATCATAAGATGAATAAGAGCAAACCCTAGACAAACAAAACCAAATTCCCTAGGGTTTCAACGGAACGCCCTGAATTAAAATCAACCGGATCAAATGCAAATGAATCCACAGAAAATCAAACAAACTACACAGTATGAAGAATCAAAACACAAAAAATATAAAATGCCCTCAAATTACATCAGTCCACACGAAAACAAACACCAAAAAATTGAAAAAAAAAAAACAGAAAAATAGAGCGAAATTGGAGTCAAGACAAAAGGAAGGATCAATGGACCTGCTTACGGAGCGAATCCCAGGACGCGACCTGCATTTCCATGGCTGGCCTCTGTCTCTGTGTCTCTCTCGCTCGCTCGCTCGCTCGCTCGCTCTCACGGCGATCGCAAGAGATTTCGGTAGGTTAACGAAGGTTGTTGCTTGCTTCGTAGTTCGGACATCGTGGTCGTCGGTGGGTTCAGTGGACCAGTCTCAAAGTCGGTTGAACCGGACGGTCTAACTGAACCGGACACGTGGCTGGTTTGGTTCGATTTTTTGTGGGAAATTTTACTTTTTACCCCTTATCAAAATAAAAATTGCGTGCTTCCTACCCCCTTTTGAACTTCCCACGTGGCTGGTCTAATTTGCCTTTTACTTTGGTTTTATAAAAAGTTTTGACCTGCCATCTACTAAGAAAATAGCGAAATTTTCTTGTAACTCAAGATACCAAGTTATTATTGATTTTAATAAAGCAGATTTCAAAAATTCAAATGACTGACAAACCCTTGCCCATGATTTAAATAAAATGATGGGCTTTTTTTGGTGTATATTTCCTTAAAATCCTTCGATTTTGTAAGGCATTCTTTTAACAACTTCATAAGTATACATAATTTTTAAGAATTTTTACCATCATTGTAAACAAGAAAATACCCCTCTGCCATCAGTACATGAAATATCATAATTTTTATCATAATTATATACAGTTCTTTTTTTACACACTTCTCATGAGTCCTCTAAAGCTACAAATGCTTCAGATGGCATTATAATTTGGTCAAACAGAAATGCGAAAGATGAGTCTCCATCCCATCTTTTGAAATAGACACTGAACAACACTGCAACAGCACATTCCCAGCCCCTGGGAAAAAAGGCGAAGAAGTAAGTCTGGTTAATCTTAAACAGGCTCAACTTCCATCGGTGCTAGCTCCGTAATGTAGCCAAAAAGCTCATAAAGGCAAAAACAAAAAGGCGAAGCAATTGTATAACTGCATTTGCATTTTTAATCACCGACGAACCGATTGAACAGTGGCCTTTGCAGCAGGGCCTTTCTCAGGCTCAGCAGCATGCAACTCCGATAATGAAATGTTTGAATTTTGATTGTCAAGTGATGGATTGATTGCCGATGACAATGAGGCAAACTGGAATTCCACAAGCATGCAAGAATATTGTCAGATTAAGTTCTAACTCATTGCATGGATTCTTTATTCGTCATTTAAGTCAGGGATATTTAGAAAAAAAAGGATTAAAAAGAAATGTTTCATGATTGTTGAGAGTCCAACAGTTTGATGGGAAGAGAAGGAACTTACTTTGAAGGTTGAGAGTCCAACAGTTTCAGGATTGTTGAGTTGCTCCAACTGCTTCTTTCCTCGCCGCATCAAATACTCGATGTAAAGGAAATTTTTCCTATCAACATTCTTAGCATTCTCATGGAACTCAGTTGAAATGATCGACTTAATTCTGTCGCGCTCTTCTGGGGGCTTCTTTCGTGCTGCCCGAAGGAAATCTCGATATAAACCTAAAACTTGCTTTTGCATGCCTGACAGCTTTGAGCGGGAAGCCATTTCATTCTTAAACCTTATCATGATTTGAATAGAATCTCTAGAGTTAGAGATGCATGAACAACCAAGAAATTAAAAATTAAAAAATAAAAACAATTTCTGAAAGCTCTACAGTTTCTCATCGTTAAATATGCGACTCGCACCATGATTCAGGTAAGGTGACAAATGAGAAGGCATCTAATTAAGATACCAGTCATAAAGCATGATTGAGGAAAAGAAACCAAAACATTTTGTCAACACAAAGCAGTTGGAAGTTTCCAAAAAACAAGGCACAAGCAAAGATTTTCTTGATACATTCTACATATAGAGAATTAGACATAGCAAAACAAATTGCGAATGTGGAAAGAGCATCTTTTCAAGATTACTATGATCAAATTAGGTTTATATTTCTGAAGGACCTTGTAGCTTAAGAACCCTCTACTGCTAACCACCTCTCCACACAAACAAAAAGGCCATTTCACCCAAGATAAAAGACTACAACAACAATGGCAATAACAAAAGCCATTAGTCTAAACTATTTTGGGGTCAGCTTCATGAATTTTTCCTTTACGCATTGTTCAGTCAAAAGCCAAAAGACTAAATAACAAGAATAGACATATTATTAAGAAAAAGACCAAAATGAAAAATAGATCAAACAGCTTATAGCCTTGGCAAAGGCAATGAGAAAATTCCACTATTATTAAGAAGATGAAGATCACAAGCTCAATCACAGCTTAGTGACCTGCCAACGACTCCACTACCAGTAAGAGGAATTTGCTAAGAGCTTACAAGCATGAACAAGGCACAAGCTCTCTCTAAATTCCTTTCTTCAGCTTCCTAACAAAATCTCAAGAACAAAAGTAAGCTTTCTCTAAGAACAAAGCCTAGCTCACTTCTAATGACAAAGCCAAGCACTATTCCAAGTTCCTTTCTTTCATACCTAAACTCTAGAAGGCTGGCATGAATAGACAAAGAAATCAAGAAAAGAGAAAACATATACTACTATAGGTCATGTCTTAGGTCAACTTGGTCTAAAGTGGTGTTGGTATAAGACAAATAAATTTTCCAAACCAGTCACAACAAATCTCCACTTTAACTTGAAATCCTTCATAGTCAAACATTATAGCAATTTTCTCGGTACTGGATTACCTCTGACTAATATGCCCCTCAAGGCCATCCCTATGAACACCAATCAAGTCCAAGCAATGCTTGGACTTGTGAGAAGAGATTGGCTTCATTAACATGTCCGCCATAAACTTCTCAGTGGCAATCTTACTGATCACAACATCACCATACAAAACATGATCGTAAACAAAGTAACACTTGGCGTCAATGTTTTTTTTTTTTTTTTGGTTAATAAAATATATGATTTTCAGTCAAATGAATGGAACTTAGTTATCACAAACACAAAAGTGGAGCCCTACAAACCCAAATTGCTAAGTAGACCTTCCTTAAAAACTTCTACTGCTGCCATGCATTCCGCATCAGTTGTAGACAAAGCAACTGTAGACTATAATACAACCTTCTAACTAGTGGCACTTCTAACAAGAGAGAAGACAACCTATTGGAGATTTCTTTATCCAAATCCCCAACAAAATCAGAGTCCACATAACCAGTGAGACTACTTGAACAATCACTCCGATCATACACTAAATTCACAATATCTCTCAAATACCTAAGGAACTTTATGGGAGTTACTCTGCATGCATTGTTTGCTGCAAATGTATGAACTTGTCTCTTCTGAAGCTCATATAGATGGTCCAATTGATGGAGCATGTATTCTAGTCATATTGCACGTGATAAATATATCGTCTTAAAAAAAGTCATGGTTGAACAAGTTAGAACGTTATGGGAGTTGAAATTTAAATATGCATGCGGCGGCTGGGAAGGCTCTACAACAGATATGAGACATTTGAAACATTGCATGGATGTTCGACAGTTTAGTATTCTAGAAGGTAAGTATGTTTTTATTCGCATACTATGAAATATTGTATGTCATCTTGTTTCTTCTTAATTCTTTCACTTAATATTGTACTTGAACTTCTTCGAGAAAGTACTACCTCATAAACATCGGGAAGTGATAGCTCCAAAACTACTCACCCTATACATAGGCTAAAGATACCATCTTAGAGCATTTCAAGGTCCTTCAAGCAAAACTCCATGCTACAGGAAAAGTTCCCCGTGCTTGTTTGAAAAATTGTGTCAGGAGGGTTTTTAGTTTACTAAAGTGATGTTTCAATTTTTAGCATGCAAGGGATATTGTTCAAGTGTGCATCATTGTTCATAATTTTATACGATGATACAAGGGTTGTACTAAAATATTCGATGATATTACAGATAGCACAAGTGAACCTTCTGGAGAATTTCAAGAGAAACCAAAAGACCCATCCACTTTCGCAAGTAGGCATGATATTCACTTATGGAAACAAATAGACAAATTATAACTAATAATTTATGGGATAATAGATGATGTACACATCACTGTATGAAGTCATATTTCATTTAATAGTATTAAAATTCTGGCGGCATATTTTGTTGTTCTATTCATGGGCCAACATAATAGCCAACTTGGATAAAAATCTGATTGGATGACATACTTTGGAAATGGGCAACCGCACACTTGATAGCATGGATGGCACTTGAAGCTTCATTGGCGCAAGTCCAAAAGGCATTAGCCCTCTAGATATACCTAGATTGCACTTAAAGTGCTGACCAAACAATTACAAAGAGGAAATGCTGTGTGTCTCAGCTTGGACAGCCAATTAAGAGCCAATTGAGTGCCATCCAAGAGTAATTCCAGAGAGAATTAGCTCTTGGATCAGCTTGTACAGCATTTCAAGTGTCAGCCAAGTGCAATTCCAGAGAGTAGTTGCTCTCTGGATGCTCTAATGGCACTTGAATACTTGCTAATGACCTTAGTCTAGCAAATGATTGCTTGCACATCGTCCATGCACAAACCAATTACCAAATGCACATCTGTTTACAAACTTATCATCCACAGTCAGCGTTGAAACTTTATTGCTCAGTTTTTTGTAAATGGACTCTTACCAACTCTAAGTTATCCATGACTTGGACAACTCTGAACAACCAGAACCTCCTCATCCAAAGTGCAACCAAATCTTTCTAGAAGCTGTTGAAGCTATTGTCCAAGATCCAAGTGAAGACCTCAATGTGTTATTGTTATCTTTGTATTCTAGATATCTATTATATATACAACCAATCTGACCCATTGTTGACAAAATTGATAGTCATCAATATATTATTAGCTTTTTAACACAAATGATTCATAGGTCATAGGAATAGACAAATATAGCAAAATATCACAAAAAAAAACAAATGTAGGTATGAATCATTTCCCATTTGGAACTTCCATTGAGCATCTTGCATGCATTAAAAAAAAAACAAAAATTTTCAATCCCGGCTCGATATACATCCATACTCCAAATACATGCAAACACAAGGCAAATGATTACACAAAATTCATGAATAATCCCCCATCTGAAACTTCAATCAGGCACCTTGCATGCATGAAAAAAGAACCAAAACTTTTCGAATCCTATTTAATACATATCCATAATCATTTGGAACTTACATCAAACAACTTGCATGCATTAGAAAAACAGAAACCAAAAATTTTCAAACCCTACACTATAAATCTATAATCCAAACCCATAAGCACATGATAAATGCAACAGATAACAAGAAAGCAATGTAGATATAAATTATTCCCCGTATGGAACTTCAATCAAACACCTTGCATGCATGAAAAGAAACCAAAATTTTTCAAACCCTATTGAAAATGCATCCATAATCCAAACACCAATATGATTATCCATTCAATTTCCATTTGACATTAAAATCGGTTTCCAGTAAACCATCATCCAATTCTAATCAAATTATATCCTTTTCGACAGTTTATGAGAACATGAAAAATCAAAGTACGAAATCAAACAATGAACTTGCAGCCGATATTTCATAAAAATTCAGAAGCAAAAACCGATTAAAACAAGATAAATAAAGAAAAATAAGAAAAATAAGAGATCAGACGAACCTTGATCGCCGGGAACAATGGCCGAGTCCTGCATATCTCCGGTTGATTGAGAGCGATCTTTTAAAAAAAGAAAGAGAGAGAGAAAGGTCTGAGACGTGCCTCGAGATCAGGCCTCAAAAGCTTGTGAAGCTCATGTGATGCCACGTTTCTGTTTTTGGAGATATTTGCACATGCACCCCTCGTAAATTTCAAAATTGCACGTGTAGAACTAGAATATGTATTTTTTATGGGAAAATTACTTAACAAAGTTTGCATAGCTTTAAAGCGACTATACAGGCCCTGTAGTTTTGCAAATTGCTGATAAGACCCTTTAATTTTTAATTGACCATTTGGCTCCCTTGATGCCTCAATCGCATATCTGCGTATTCTGGCCTCTCCTATGGTGGAGCATAGTTGGCTAAGCAGAACTGAATAGACACTTTGTGGTCCTTATTTATGAACCACACTTACTAAAGAAGTTTAGGTTGGAATCCACTCTTAAATATTGGCTTGATATCCTTATGATGTAATTTGATCATTGGGAATAAACCAAATCTTGATCTATTTTAATCCAACAGTTTAGATTACTCTATTGTTTATATAGAGTTATATTTGATGGATGTTAAAAATATGAAGTGAAAAGAGAGAGTTCTCTTGTATTTAGAGAGTGGAAAGAGTAAAAAAAGTGTGGAGGAGAGCTCTTATTCTTACTTCATCTCATCAAAACTAGGTAAGATTTTTGTTTTTTAGGTGAGGTAAGTTCTAAGAGTTGTAATAAGTCTCTTGTAGTTTTATGCATATTTCTTGTACTCTTGTTCTTCCCATGATATAATGAAGCGTTGCTCTCCCATGGATGTAGGTTTGTTTTTAGCCGAACTACGTTATATTGGTGTCTCTTATTTTATTCTTGTGAGACTAATTGTATGTTGTTTTTGCATTGTCTATTCATTGCGCCATTGCTAGATATTGTGATATTCCACACCAAGTGTTTAATGTATTTCTACACTAGTTCCGTGCTTCCTCACACACAACATCCACATGTCATGAAGGAATTAGTTGATCTTATCAAGGTCATGCTACTAGTAAGGACGTTTTGTCAGCGTTTCATGCTTTAGTTGGTGAGAGGGAGAACACCTGGAGATTGCTTGAATCTAGCGTGGTGGTTGTGCTTTTGAAATCTCTTGGTAATCACCAGGTGACAACGTTACTTGCCACTAGTTAGGGTTTTGAGAGATAGCTAGAAAATGGCCTATGAGCACGCTATCGGTGCGCTAGTATTGGTTTATCAATGAATTGGTGGCACCGCGACCTTGCAGTGGTGGAGATCACAATGACACCTAAGATCGAGTGAGCAATCTATGAGAATATGAGTTGTGGGACACAATGTGCTCCCCAGAAAGTTGTTTTATTGGGGCGCATTCCCAGCTTGGCTAAACTCAAAAGCGAGGTTAGAAGGTTATCAGAAAAAGAGATATTGGAGGAAATGTTACAAAGATACAAATGTATTTTTATTAAAAAAATAATTAATATTACCGTTTAAGTGGTAAAAAAACTTGGTGAGGGTTTCGAAAGAGATTTTACTTTTTCAAATCCATTGTTGGTCACACGCAATACTCCAAGGGACTTACTAGTTCTTTCCCCATTATTTTATGAAGTAAAATGTATTTACTTATGAAAAAAAAGTACTAGGTTTAAGTGTAATTATGGTCTATAAACTGTGTTATAGGGTTTTGTTTTTAAATTTAGTCCCTCTGTTATAGTGAAATAACATTTCCGTTATTTAATATTTTTTCTCTACAAGAAGTAGGGTAAAGTAAAATAGAAGGAGGTTTTAAGTTATACTTTGTTTGGATTGAAGGTAAAGTAAATGGAGATTATGAAACTTTGTAGTGTTTGGATGGAAGGTAATAGGAGGTAAGGTTATAGATGAATATTACTAAAATGCCCTTGAAGCTATAAATTGTATTTTATGCTAATTTTACACATATAATACTATTTTTGTAAATTAAATACTTTTATTCGCTAATTTATAATATTTTACTATTTTATACAAATTTACGCATATAATACTATTTTTGTAAATTAAATGTTTTTACTCTTTAATTTACAATATTTTACTATTTTATGCAAATTTACACATATAATACTATTTTGTAAATTAAATGCTAATTTTACGCATATAATACTATAGTATGTATACTATTATGCAAATTTACACATTAATGTATACTATTAGTGAAACCTCCCACGGACAAAAAAATATTAGAAGGACAAAAGAGCCATTTCATTGTAATAGAGGAAACAAATGGAGTGTTATACCATTCAAATATTGGACATAGGAACCATCCTCGTGACATAAGTGGAGAGTGATATTTTAGTTTCCCTCCATTGGTGGTTTTGTGGCTTCGCCACATTTATCAACTATATATATATAATTTTTATTTTTTCCCATATTTTCTACCATACAATTAAAAAATATTATCATTTTTATTGATACAGTTAATTTACTAAAATTATGCTTTTTCATATTAACGTTGGTTTATATATTCCAAAAAACTAGTTCGGGCTAGGATAACTCGATGAAATAATCCTATATTTTATGATATGTAGAGTTATCATCATATCGAATATTTTTAAAAGTATAAAATAAAATTAAAAAAGTTAAATGCAATATTAATCTATTACTGTAGTGTACATGTATATATAAAGCTTGTTTAGTGAACACACAATATGACAAGAGTAGATAAGATATAAAAACTAGATAGAAATAAAAAAAAAAAAATTGGACAATAAAGCTCGGTTCATAATTAGTTCAATAAAGATCGGTCAATTTTTTAAAAAATAATATATTATTATTATTATTAGTTTTAAAATATATATTGTTTTTTAAAATAGTATTAAACCATCTTATGACAAAATTTTAATTTAATTTTATCTTTTGCTTAAATTTATATTAAAAGGACATGTAATATTTTTGTGGCATATTGTTATTATTTATGAGTCCATTAACAACCATGTCAATAGTACTATAAACGGTTCTATAAAATGTTTTTTAATAAATGAGTTTATTAATGATACTATAAATAATTCCATTAATATTTATTATAAATGAACTTGTTAATGATATCATAAATGTGTTCTTCACGAGCTCTAACTAGCCAAGTTTGGTGATGTTCAAGCTCAGCTCGTTTACAGCTTAGAAATTGAGCTCAAGAATCACTCGTTTACTTTTAATAAACAGACTGAGTCGAGCCCTTAACTAGCTGAGCCTTCGAGCTTTTAACAAACGCAATGGATCATTTATAGTCATATATCCTACTGATTTCTATCATGACCCTCTTTATCGGATGGTGGACATGATTAAACTATTATATTCTATTGACTCACCAAACAAAAGATAAAATAAGGTATGATATTCGATCATATCCTATCTTATTGTAACCTATCCTCCTTTTTTTTTTTTTTCTCGGCCAAACAAGTCCATAGTATACTTTAGTTTTTATAACATCGAAAAAATTCTCATAATCTAGAATAACCAAAATGCACCTAAATCTACTTTTGTTAATGTCTCTTCCATTCAAACAACAGAATATTTTACATCCAAATGGCTAGCAATCTTTTAATACTTTATTTAATCTAATCTTTAGTTAGATGCTCCAACTTAATATATAGGACTGATCTCCTAATGCTTTGTCAAGCACATATCCAAGGACTAACTCTTTCTCAAAAACCTAATCTGGTTCAATCCAAGCCTTCAACTTTATACCCATATATCATGCTTTTTCCTCTTTTTTTATCATATAATAAAGGCTTTATATATATATATATATGATTTTGTAGGGTAATATCAAACTATGACTTAATTAATAATATTAATTAGAATAAAATATTCAATATATATTTAACACTGTAATTTGTAAACACCCATGTATCATCCTCACATAAAAAGGCAAAACCCCATTTTGGTGTTATCTTTTTTCTTTAAAAGTTATTTTTTTTTTTTTTTTTTTTTTTAAAGGTGAGCATTGAGGCTTTTTCCTGCCTTTTTAAAAGAGTGGATAGATGGAAACCAATGAATTATTGATCACATTCCTAAGCTATGAGAAATGAAATAAAAGCAATATAGTTTAATTAAAATTTTCAATTCTATTATTTTTAAAATAAATAGCTATGAAATTAATAAGGGAAAGTAAATATCACATGAATATCAAAGTGGTATTATGATAAATAAATTAGAATATATTTTTTTTGGGTATATAATTAGATAAATTATTTAATAAAATAAATATAAATATAAACACAAAAATTACTCCTTTTGAATTCCCATTTATTATATTATTATTTGAATTTTTAATAATATTTTAATAATATTTAATGCAGCATTAGTTACCCAAACGACAAACACGATGATAACCGTTAGAGGAAAAGACTATTTAAAAAAAAAACAAATAATAAATTGATATTCTACCGACAAAAACCATTAGAGGAATAAAAGACGCACTCTAACTATAATAGAAGGATTATGCTAGATATTACAAAAAAAAAATATATAAACAAAAAATGTAAACAAAATTCTCGAGTTTTTTTTTTCTATTTTTGCTCTATGTTGTCTTTGTACCTTTCTTTTTAATAAAATTATGTTTTATATATTTTAAAAAAAAATTGTAAAATTAAAGACAAGGAAAAGACAAAATGGGCTTCAAGTGATGGAATGAAGGGTATAAAATCCACATAATTGCAAATCAAATCCTATGATTTCAATGAAGACCAAGCCTAAGAACAAGAGACAAACACTTTAAGAAAACACTATCTATGAAGTTTATCAAGAAGGAATCACACTCAATCACACAAAGAGTAGTGTCCATGGCAGCCTTTTGTTAAAGTCTAGCTGCCATGTCAGATGGACTGTGACATGAAATTCCAAACAAGTGATTTATATGAAGAAGAAGAAGAAGATCAAGAAGATTGAGAGAAAAAAAAAAACACAAGGGAAAAATGAAGAATGGAATCCATTTGTGGTACAAGTACATGAGCATTCCCTTGTTCTTTTTATACCATATATATATATATATATATATTTTTTTTTTTTTTTTTTTTTTTTTTTTGGGGGCCCATTAATGGATTCTTGGCAAGATAAGTTTTGAGTACAAGACTTGCATTTGATACCTCCAAACAAGTTGTTGTTGCTTGTTGTTGTTCATGATCAATGTTTGTGATTTGATGTCTTAGTACAAGTTCTTAGTTTGTCATAATTTGGAGGATGTTAGGGTGGTGGGTTTCTAAGAAACATTTTGTTTGTAAACAAAGTGAATAGAATATTCTTATTTTTTTTTATTTTTTATAGAAGACATCATTATAAAATTTAAGAGAGCATGTATCTAGCTATTCTTTACTATGTTGATATTATGTGAAAATAAAAACATATATTTCGGGTGAAATCTAAACAATAAAGGTCAAAACATACTAATATCGACGCTTGACCGCCACAATTATACTCTCAATTTATGTCATTGAATTATTCCTTTACTAAACAAGGCATTTACAAAAACAAATAAATTAAAAATTAGAGTGTTGGATGTATTGGTCCAGATATAATTCTTTCTATTTAAAAAATGAATCCACAAATTTAATATTAAATCGATAGCATAAATTTAAATAATCTTATATCAGAATAAATCTAAATAAAATTTAAATTAACTCAATAACTGTAATATATTAAATAAATTCAATGATTTCAATACTTCTCACCATTGACATAAAGCTTGGATCCTTGTTATATATAGAGTTGTTTATTACTAAACATAATATATTATCTTAATGATAATAATACCTAGAATATAATATATTATATTAAATTGTCTTATTTTATAACTTTTAAAAATGCAAATAGATTTTTTAAATATAAATTAAAGTATTTATTTATCAAATTGAAATATTATCTATCAAATTATAAAATTAATAATGATAAATATCATATCTTATTTTCTTTACATTAAAGTATATTTATGTTAATTCGTAAATTATTTACATAAATAGCAAGTCTAGATAAGTTTTTTATTTTTTTTATAGATTGAATATATGTTTAATGTAACATTAAATTCTTACTATGGTGACAGCTAAACTTAGTTTTCATTAATGATAAAACCAATTCTTATAATACTCTCCACACTTACACAACATTTGTATTTTCTTATTATATAAAATTGCATATTATTAAATATAAAAATTTTTAATAAATATTATGAAGTCATTAAATATTTATAAATATTGCTTTTAATGTAAATAAAATATATGTTTAAATAGTATAACTTCATATTCCCCACATGATGTGATTTATGATTTACAATAAAGTGCGAGTTGTCTCATGCTATTCTTGGCTTTTTATTAGTGATAAGGTGTGTGTGGTAAGATATTAACCAGCATTAGATTAAGAATATTAAGATTTATGTCACAATCTCATTGTTGATTATTGAAATATTTAAAAAAAAATTATCTTAATGGATATGTTAGTGAAAGGCTGTTTTGTTTTTACGAAATATAGGTAAGTCATGTATTAGGCCGTTAAAAGTATATATAATATATACCCGTCATATTTATGAGTTAAGATTCAAACCAGTCTCTTTAGCATGATACAACACCCTGCATCGGAAATCCGGTGCTAATAGCTCTCGTTGGTTTTTTTTTTTTTTTTTAATGAAATTGGAGAGCGATGTGCACATGCATAAAGTTACTGTATATATCCAGCTAAAATTCAAACATTCTTCACAGCAAAAATATAAACACCTTCCACTAATAGTGTCAGACGGGCGGACATGACCCACCTACCACTTAAGTAAGCTTGGGACGCGGCCACGCCTTGTCATATTTTATTTATATTTTTTATTTTTAATTCTAGAAATATAAAAATGATAAAAATTACAACAATTATTAGAAAAAAGAAACTATCTAGAAAGATTAAAGTGAATGTCTTATTGATTAAAAAAATAACATATAAAAATATATATATATAAAAAAAAAACCTTTATGGGACCTGTCAGGCCATGCTGGCACGAGGGCCACATACCGTTGACCCCACACCCCTGGGGGTTAGTGCCGTGCCGGCGATTAGCACAATACTATAGCATTGTGCCTAAGCCAAGCATGACCCATCTCGTGGCGGCCTATGCCAAGTTGTGCCCAGTCAGGGTTAGCGTGCTTTGTTTGACACTACTATCCTACATAGGGGATACGATGTCAATAAAACAAAAGAACATTGACCCATTGCTGCTATCAAATAAACACAAATATATAAAATTATCAAAAATAAATAACAAGAAGCATAATAAAAATATAAGATATGTGTGGTTCATCCTCCATCAAATCAATATCCAATATATTTATAAACCACATTGAAATATTTTTTTAGAAGAAGCCAAAATTATTAGCAATTGTTATGTTTAAAATAATAATAATAATAATAATAATAAAATAATTAAAATATTTGAAACAAAGTTTTTAAAACAAAAACCACTATTTGACACAAATCTTATCACCTTTGATCCAATCCCATGCACTAGCGTCACGTGCAATGCATGTGCATGTGCATGTGCATGTGCATGTGCATGAAAACAAGTCCTTTTGTTTGAGCCATGTGAGATATGGAACAAGATGTGAGAACTATATCAAAGTCTCAATCCACATCCACACGCACTCTCTTGCTCTTATCTCCATTTTTCTTTACACTAATCACATCAATTATTTTATTTATTTATTTATTTATTTATTATTATTATTATTATTATTATTTTATTTTTTTAGCCTTAAATACCGGCATGAAACGAAAGATAATATAATTGGAATAGAATGGGTGTTTGGAACTTGAAATAATTTTTTAAAGCTACCCAAACCTCAGCTATTTGGGTCCACTCTATTGATAATCGTATTAATTATTATCAGTATTTGCATTTACATTAAAATACAACCGCTTCATATAAATTTGTATATATATATATATATATAATATTTTCACTGTATCATTATAAGTGTACATTTCTACAAACTTTGTTTGTAATTTAATGCTAATTTTTAAATTTTAACTTTACAAATCTATGTAAATGCACTACTTTCTCTCCCATTGTTATCTTAATTAAATGCAGAGCTTTAATGGATAGACAGAAAAAAAAAATACACAAATATGAAATATGAAAGTAAAGTAAATGTTTATGAAAATTTTAATTCTAAGTGCTTTTCTTATTTTATCATGAAATGGTTTAGGATAAATAATTTATAATAGAAAGGAGAGAATAATATATATGTTGAAAACATGTGTGACAAAAATAAAATAAAAACAACCAAGTAAAGATTATAATCGAAATCCCATGCTGAACATGGCGCCAAACTTGTAAGTATAAATGCAATTTGTTTGAGTAATGGAGGAGTTTGTGTTTGTTTCAATATGAACAAAAATTGTTTGTGATTTGAATGTGCTTGTATTCATTAAATTAACATGTTATATTGTGTGGGGTAAATATAATTTGTTTACATGACCAATGAGGTTTTGTGTTGTTGAATACATTTACTTCTGTTTATTCAATAGATTTTTATGATAGTTAAATTGCTTCTACTTATTAGTTGTTAACATGAATAAAGTTTATATTTTATTCATTTTATAGACATCTTCATTGGGTCGAGTACCGACACCGCATTAGTTATTTATTTTTACTCACATGAAAAAGCATGATTGGAAACCTTTATTGATGAAAGGTCTAAATCATTCGATGTAAGTTTTAAAGTCCTTTAAATAAATATAATTCATTTCTTTTAACTTTGAATGCTTCATTGATAGGCATCTATTTATTTGTATATTTTTGTTGTATCTATAGGATAAAGTGGTGAGATTGAAAGAGGCATCGATCCCAAGCAAATAATGGATCAGGAAATGATGCATTTCGCCCAATTGATGAAGTAGCACTTTATTATGAAGCAGCTGGTGGTGAAAAGAAGAGAAGGGTGTATGGCCTTAGATCATAATCATCTTCTTATTATTATAGCGGCAACATAGATGGAAACAAGAAAAGCATAAGCTCTTTTGAATTACACGGTCAAGATGAGGTTTTTAATAAGTGGACAAGTTTGCGCCAGACGGTTCAGACACAAGGTAATATGATAATTAATTTAAGAAGAACGATACAAGTATTATGCGACCACATCGGTATACTTTCTCCAGATGAATCTGAAAATGCTAACAACAGTCAACCAGAGGAATATGAAGAAGATACAAGACGTGAAGATGATAACAATGATCATGGACTTTGTTAAATATTTATGTTTCGGTTTTTAATTTGTTTAGCTTTTTAATAATAGTTGTGTACTCTTACTTTAAGTTTATTACAATGGACTTATATTGTGTTACTTTAAGTTCTATAAAGAAATACTTGTATTGTGTTATTGTTTTTTGTTTTAATTGTTGAAATTGTTACCTTAATATAATATTTGAATTGTGATTGAGTTGACACGTTCAATATGAAATGCACATTATTGTTTTATTTGTAGTATTAAAATTACCCAGAGAATAACCATGGTTACACATTTTTAATATGATATTTACCCAAGAAAATACCCATGAATGATATATTTTTAACATCAGTTTTACCCAAGGATTACCCAGAAAATACCTTGAAAACATAAGAATATATACCCAGAAATTACCCACGCCCTTGTTCGTGGGTAAGTTTGAAAAAAATACCAAGGGATTTCCCACGAGAGAATGTATGCGTAATTCTTGGGTTTTTATCAATCCCATGAATTTTTTACTCGGGAATATAAATCATTTACCCAGGGTTGTATTCCTGCGTAATTTACCCAAGAAGGGGAAATTCTATGGGTAATGTTTTATCCACGAGACTATTAGCAAGGAAATCAGATCCGTGGGTAATCCCTGGGTAATGCTGTAAATTTTTGTAGTTTTACCCACAAAATTGTCTCTGGGTAAAATGTTATTTTCTTGTAGTGAATTAGTCTTTAATTATAGAGTTTAAGCCTTTATTTTATGACATCTTTTTTTTTATATATATATTAATTTTTTTTATCCATCTAGATATATATTAGAAAATCATCATATTCAACTTCAAATAAGCATAAAAAAAATAAATAAATTAAAAATAATAAAAAGCACTATATTTATGTTATTCAGGGAATTTTATAAAAAAAAAAGAATATTTCATTTTACAATAAACAAAATGATATTGATACATATGAAAATCGATCAAACAAATTCTAATAGACTATGATTGTATATATTAAATCAAATTAAGCATCTTACCATCTGCACATTATATTCTTTTAATTTTCTCTTTTAATCATTTTAACATCAGATCATGTGACTTGTTAATGCATGTATTAGTCATCAAGTCATATTTTCACATATTTCCATACAAAATATCATGCCAATGAACCTCTTAACAGGGTAATTTTCTTTTTTATTATTATTTCATTTTCAATGATTATAAATTTTCATTAGACTCAAAAAAGAAAATTTCTTTTCTACCCTTATCAACTTTGTAAATTCAATTTAAATCGCAAAAACAATATATGACTCTCTTAATCGATAAAGTCCCTGCACAATATGTGAAAATTTAATAAAATATATTGGATTAGGTCATGCATGTGTACACCAATCACATTAATAATTGTGCATGTATTTACGTCTTTGTGATTTAAAAGACGTAATTATAGATATCTAAACTTTTGGATTGGATCCTAATAATCCAAATTAATTAATTGTGCGGGGTTAAATAACAATGGATAGAATTTGTATGGGCAAAATTGTCAAGTCAATAATGGCTGGATTTATAATTAGCTCAAAAGTTTTCTTATAAATAAAGTATCATCCCGACTAATGCATAACATCAATTTAGATTCAGAATTAGAGTTTTTTTTTTTTATTGGGGGTTTCCATCTATTATTTTAAGTGCAATCAGTTAGAAAAATATATAAGATTTATTTGTCAACATTAAGAGATTTAAGTACATGTACATTTCTGCTATTTTTCGCGTTCCCAAGCAATTTCTACAAAAGGATCCGAACTGTTACCGGAATTATTCTCATCAAATTGCATCATTGGGTCGTCTGTGTAGAGTGTTTATATTCTTTCCGAAAAAAAAAAAAAAAAAATTCTAACCTCACCTCATATAGCCAAGATGACATCACAGAGATTTCAGATATTAATTTCTTGTGTTCGCATTTCACATATATATATATATATATATATTGTCTACATTTTTTTAAAAATAAAAAAATAAAAAAAGTCTTAATCAGCATGCTTAATAAAACACTCAATCATATCCAACCAACACCGTTATTTAAATGAAGCCGCATTTGCTACAGTGAACAATTATAAATAATAATAAAAAGCAAGAAAGCAAAGAGCATTTAGAATTCAGGAAGTATAAACTATTGAAAAGCCCCTCAGTGCGCCTGCCAAAACTTTAGCCAAAAAACAGAAAGTCACATTGATATTGTCATGCAAAACAACAAAAAAAAAAAACAAAATGCAAATAAAATAAGATAAAATAAAAACTTAGCAATGGTGACATCTTTGGAGTGATTTTTAATTAAAGAAGCTCATCACAAAGTGCTCTACACGTCTCCGCACAACACCACATGAATTATAAAGCTCATCATGCAAAGGTGTGCATTTTGCAAAGGTGGTACCTTTTATATATATATATATATATATATATATATATATATATGTGTGAATTATATTAATTGAAAGCAATGGGTAGGTTCAAACCCTTGAAAGGAGTTGAAGTTTATGAAATTTCTTTATCTCTCTTGTTTTTCAAGTTATTTGATATTTTAGCCACTAAGGTGGTTTTTAATCCAAGTCAGGTTGTGTTTTTTTATTAATTTAAAACTTATTTGGGTTAACTTGATAATAAATGTTATATTCTATGACTTTATCGATAGAATTCTATACCAATCTTAATTAATATTTTTGGAAAATAATTTAGTTTACAAATTTTAAATGGAGTTGATAGGAAAATTATAATCAGATTAACTCCAGGGATTTTTATTAGTAACAGAGAATCATATAGATACCAAAGAGCTTTTATATCCCACCAGGCAGCATTGGTCTCGTTGTAAAATATGAGTGTGAGCCATTTAGGATGCGTACTTATCCAGCAATCCTATGTCAACACGCAAAAGTATACGGATGGGATAATATATGTGTGACGTTGATGTATATAGCGTTTATTGCTTTCATTAAAAAGACGGGCATAGGTTGATGTGATTTTTTTAAGTATATCAATTTTAATTCCATGATTGTTCCCATAGTTGAAGGTGCTAGTTCTCACTTTCACTATTAATAACATAAAATAATTATATGTTCAGTATTATATATATATATAATAGAAGTTATATTGAAATGTTTAAAATACAGGGATTAAGATAAATATTAAGATAGAGTGTACAAACTGAAAATGATTTTATCCTTAAAAACATAAGTATTTGATGATTTGTACAAAAGAACCTTATGTGCAATTTTCATAAGTAACAAAAAAAAAATTATGATTTGGGAGAAATTTTTTTCATAATTTTATATTACAAAAAATGATTTTATATTGTCAAAGTAAAAGCCATGCGCCTAGTAGCAAATAAAACTATTTTTTATTATTTAAAAAAATTTAAAAGTTTTAATTATATCTAGATATATATAGAGAGCCAAATTAACATTAGACCCCTGTATAAAATATTTGTGTACTGCTGAAGATATGCATTTAAGTCTCAACTCATACAGTATG
Organism: Dioscorea dumetorum; assembly: GCA_902712375.1. Lineage (NCBI taxonomy): Eukaryota > Viridiplantae > Streptophyta > Magnoliopsida > Dioscoreales > Dioscoreaceae > Dioscorea > Dioscorea dumetorum. The sequence continues at coordinate 162,323 of CACTHL010000266.1, forward strand.
ATAACACAAATGTGCAGAGATATTAACTTTACTCTTGATTTATAACTAATAATTATTAATTTCAATAATTCATAAAATTAATTAAAAATAAAAATTAAATAAGCACCAAACCCTAAACTTAATTCCACACAAATCGAAAGCCACAAACCCTAAGTCTCAAAACTCAAACCATAAAAACATAAACCCTAACCTCAAACTCTAAACATGAATTCCCTAGTAAAATTTGGTTATTCTTCAATAAAAAAAAAAATCATATTTATGATTTTAGCACTCTCCTGCATTAATTTAATTTAATTGAAGGACAAAATTAATGAGAAGACACTGTTTGAAGATTTTCTATGCATGGCATCAAAACAGTTTATTGAGTACAACATGTACTTGAATTTTTTTTTTTTACACTCAATCTTTTGTATTCAAGTTTTATCAGTAAAAATAAATACATTTTGTGTAGTTGCATGGAAAACAGTTTGAATTTAACCATGTCCTTACTCCTTCTATTTACTTTCATTTACTTTAATTAAATATTTACTTGCATTTATTATTTAAAAAAATCACTGTAAATAATTTCAAACTTCTCAAGGGGGTCAATGAGAATATCAATGTAACTAACGTATCAAAAGTCACCCAAATAAGTAATTAAAAATTTCAGTAAATTATTTAATTTTGCGGAAAAACACCCTGCAAAAACTTATAATTAAAACTTGGCTTCTTTTTAAGAAAACAAAAAAAATATATTAAAAAAAAAAACTTTTTAGAAAGCGGTTGATCCGAAAGCCACGCCGAGCATGCACGCGTTCTCGTTTGAAAACGATTCTCGTGAAAACGTTTGCACTGTGAGAACGCGTTTATGACCGTTGGATCCATCATTGCGAATCTCGATGCAGGGGGCCCTTCACCAGGCTTCTAGCTGGAAGGAATCTTGTCGAACGAGTACGATTACCCACCGGTATGGTTACCGCTTCTTATTGGGCTCACCATGAACGACAAAACGTCCACGTCACTCGCACCGGCCCGACAACCGATGACGATCCCAAACGCGTCGTCTCCGACCTACCGTTCCCGTACTGTCAGTTATCTTAACGGATAAGTGAAATGACGTAGATACCCCTGTGAGAAAGAGAATTGTATAGGACGGGTTTTCAGGTCAAGGATGTGATTTTAGTCTTGACCGTGGGTAATAATGGAAGAAAATGTAACGTTAGTTTTCCTGATGAATTATTAGTTCATCACGCCGTTTAATTGGACTATTGGGAGTTTCAAAAAACTAAATAAAAAAAGTTTAAAAAGCATTGAATTTTTAATTTCAGAAATTGGTAATTAATGCAAAATGTAGGCTGTTCTAAATATCTTTTCAATAACTAATTAATTTTTTGTGTCCCTTTAAAAAAATATAAATATCTTGTATATCCTCCTCAGTTATTTTTATTATTATTATTATTATTATTATTATTATTATTATTATTATCAATCTAAAAATGAATTTATTCATAAAACTTTAAGAATTAGATCCTTTTTTTGGGGGAAATGTATAGAATAATATTTTAGGGATTTTTCATATATTCCCATATAAATCTTTAAAATTACACAAAAATTTTCTAAAAGTTTCTACTTATATATATATGTTCATCACAAGTGAGATATCTAGATTTCTAAAACTTAGTCTATTAATTTATCTTATAAGTCACTTAAATATCTTGAAAATTTCATTCCCTCAAATATAATAATCAGATATGCAATTATAATAATTACTTTTATAAATATATATATTTAAAAATATAAATTTATTTTATAAATAATTATTACTTAAAATGTTAATTGTTTAATAATGCTTAAAAATATCAAATTTTCAAGGTAAGACATGAAAGGAGTATGTATATATAATTTCATATTTTTGTAGATATAAATTTAAAATATTATATTCAATGAATGTAACCCCATGGCATACAAGAAATAATCCATCTTTTAAGAGTGGTAACATGAAAGTTTGTTTGGTAATTTAAATTTATGAACAATATAATTTAAATCTAAGTTTGTATTTTAAATAATAATAATAATAATAATTGAGTCAACCTTAATGAATATTTTTTTTAAAATGATAAATATTATGTATTGAAGAAAAGGACAAGAATTATTTACATAAATTGCAATCACTGAACTATTCTCAAAATTTGCAAACAATCAAAATAAGACCAAAAGTGTCATTTTCCGCATTTATTATAATTTATTAAATATTAGAAACAAAGTTCATCTTAACTATTTGCATAACCATTATTTTTTAATAATTTCTCAACCATTTTTCATATATAATTTTAAACGTAAATTAATTTTATCAATAAAGTATGTCTAAATGATAGCTGTTTTTTTTTTTTTTTTTGTTTAAGCAAGTGATTTCAAATTAAATTTTTTATATATAAAAAAATATATTGTCAAAAGAGTTTTATTTTCTCGTTGATTTAAAACCATTGGTTACAATTGAATTGGTTTATCAGAAATTAAAAATAAAAACTCAAATAAGCTTTTAAAGTTGACTAAATATTTAGAGTAAATAAATAAAATAAATAAAGATAATGAAAGCCATTAAAAATGCAATAGAAATCCATATGATTGGTCTCCTATGGTATCAAATTATTATTATTATTATTATTATTATTATTATTATTATTATCATTATCATTATTCTTCTTTAATGTAACCATCATCCAAATGCAATGTTTACAAGGAAATCAAACATAATGGACAATTGTTTTAATGGTATTATATCCCATTAAATGGTTGGCATGAAAAGGATGCATAGTTGACTAATGGCTAAAGAGGGCCTTTTACATGAACCTAATTAAGTACATGCATTAGTTAAGGACATCTTAATATGCGTTCTTTTTTATTTTTTTTATTTTTTTATTTTTTTATGTATAATATAATTGTTATTTCTTGGGTACCTATTACTTTTTATTCTTGACATTCTTTTTGAGGAATGAGCCGGAGAATCATTTAAGATTTAACTTATATAATATATATATATAGTAGGAACTAATGGCTTCTTAGTTTTTTTGATACCAGTTTCTTTTCATAGGGTGTTCATTTCATGAAGGATGACTCGAGATCGAATCTTATAACTTTCACAAGGTGAGACATAGCTCTACGCTTATGCACATCCTTGATTTTCTTTTATACTTCGCTTGTTTGGAGGTTTTGAAAGGTTTTATAAAATATGCTAAGATATAATAAATGATGTTGTAAACCATACCTGGTTCTGGACAAGGGTAGAGTAAATGAAAGATTTTGAATCATGTTGTGCTTGGTTTGAAAGTAAGATAAAGATAAAATTATATATTAAAATTATAAAAATACCCTTTGAATGTTAAAATACATGCATATCAAACATAATTTTTTAATAATATATTTTTATTTATTACAATTAAGTTATAACTATAAATGTTAAAACTTTTTCATTCCAAATAAGTCATGCATTAGTTATAATATAGGATATGTTGGTAATTATTCAAAATATAGAAGAGTATTTTAGTACAGTGAAAAAACAAAACTTTCCCAACCCCCATTTTAGAGAGTTGAGAAGTAGCCCCCCTTAAACCGTACCATGTGTAAAACCCTAGATCCAAATAAGGTGTTTTACAAAACCATATTTTATAAAACCTTCTAACAAGCAAAGCATTAGAGTTTATGCACGCCCTTAATAGTTTCGCAGCATGAAAACATAGAAAATTTAATTTTTAGTTATGTAATTATTACTCGATGATTTAAATGTTCAATGGAATCCTTAAAATTTTAGATTATTCCTTAATTTTTATAATATATATTTTTAAAGGGTATTATTGGTATTTAGCAGAATTAAATCGTCAAAAACTTATTTTAAAATATTTTTCATACTGTTCGATGATTTTTCTGTTAAAAATAATTATTTATTTGGGTTAGATAAATATCCCATTGTCATTTAACATATTAATCATGTTATAATATATTTTTTTTAAATAGACAAAATTTTAATTTCAAGTAATTCATAAAAAAATTCTTCATAAATTGTAATTAATATAATATATTTTATTATGTCTTCATATTTTTCCTATAAAATATCTTGTAAAAAAATCAGCATAAATAATAGTGAAAACTAAAAAGTCATGTGGCACACAACTTGATGATTATAATGTTTAAAAAAATGTATATATTTTTTTTTAACCTTAAAATTTTGGCATATATATATATATATATATATATACATATACTTGGTTCAACTTTTATTTAATATAAATTTTAGGAAATAATTAAATTAGTTACGCGTTAATTTGATTGCAATAATATTATTATATTTTTTGGGGTATCAAATAAGGTATGTATTTATTTTCTATTTAAGTAGTGCTATCCATCACCATCAATCAACCTCTATCCACCTTTCAATTGCTCATAATTACTTAAATTATTTCCTTAAATATGAATTAAATGCTAAAATTTAATTCTTTTTTAATTTATAATCTCTTAAAATCTTTGGCCATTTATGTACGTATACCTTTTTAAAAAAATAAAAAAATTCTATTTATACCCCCCCCCCTTCCCACCCAAAATTGGGGGTTTAAATTTTTTTTTGTGCACGTGTATATATTTATGATGAAAATTAATATTTTTTATAAATTAAATCAACTTTGACAATAAAAAAGATCATTCTTTTGCCACTATATACAAATAATTGTTTATTATATACATTTAACCTCTATTTTTTAAAATATTTTGTTCAAATATTTTTTTTCAATGTTTCTCTAAAAAAATCAAATTTGTATTGGTAAAGACAAACGTATTTAATATATTAATTACATTTATTTTTCTTATAAAACTGTTACATATATACAAATATGTTAAAAATACTTTAAAATTTAAATAAAAGTTATAATATATATATATATATGTATTTTAAAAAAACAAAAAACATATTAATGTTTTGAATACGCCTGCCATGAGAAGTGTGTATATGCATAAATTAATGCCTCAAATACGGTATTTTCATTTTATGGATACACATAAGTGAGGGTATGAACTCCACTACTTTGCATGTGATATGAGACTCATGTTAATGCTGCTGATCAATTAAGTCAAGTGATTATTATTATTACTATTATTATTATTATTATTATTATTATTATAAAATAAAATAAAAACAATACAAGCACTCCACATTATCAACATTATCAATATATATTCAAAAAAGTTCTCAATAAATAAATAAATAAATAAATAAATTAACATAAAGTTACCCCACATGCATACATACATAAACACATACATAGATGCATATACATAAATATGAGATAGCTTCCAAGATTCCAGCTTTCCAACAAAATAAACAAATAAATAAATAAAACAAAATGATAAAAAAATCAGAGTTTTAATGGCTTCAGTCCTCCACAATTGATGAGAGAGGCAGAGAGAGAATATTTTGGAATTATGGAGTAGAAAACAAGTGTTTTTATGGCCTGAGGCCCTGAGAGAGAGAGAGAGAGAGAGAGAGAAACAAGTGAAAAAGGTTCCACCTTTGGCTTTCTGGATTCCATTCCCAAGCTCCTGCTCTTCTCTACTCTCTTCTCTTCTCCTCTGCCAGGCCCCTCCCCCACCCATCCTTCCATCCATCCATTCACCCATACACCCATCAAGGTTTGGTCTAGAGAGAGATAGAGAGAGAAGATTAAGGAATCATGAGCTGAAAATGAGGTAGAGTGAGAAAAGTTTCCATCTTGGTCTTTGTGATTCATTCTTGAGGCCTCTGAGGTCCCCCACCTTCTCTGCCCATCCATCCCACCCATCAAATATTTTTTGGCAGAAATGGTGAGTTGTGGCCAATTGATTCTGGGGAGAGAAAACAAGGGAATCATGAGCTGAATTAGGGGAAAATTGAGGAAAGTTCTCATCTTGGTGGATTTTAGGTGTGTGTTCTTTCAATCCATCCTACAATCAAGCGCTTTTTTTTTTGGGGGGGGAAGAAATCTCAGCTTCTGTCAATTTTATTGTGAAAATAACGAGGGGAGAGGGTGAGAGAGAAGAAAGTTTCCTTTATTCTGTTTTCTTTGTTTCTAATTCATTGTTGTGCTCTTGAGTTTCTTCCAATCTGTTCCATTTGATTCTCTGCAGAACATCTCATTTTATCTCCTTCTCTATCTCTCTGTTGTGTCCTTTTGGGATCTGAGGTTCATTGTCTGTGGTTTTAGTTGATCTGCTTCAACTATTTCTTGATTTTCTTTGGAAGTCTGAGAGAATTTAGAGTACTAAAAAAGAGAGTTTTTTAGGTGATTTGGGATAGTCAAGGATTTGGTGATCTTGGTGCTTTTAGTTTGAGGATGATAGTGGAAGAGAAGAAGGGAGTGATGGGGAGGGAGTCCAGGCCAAGAGATCAGTTCCCTGTGGGCATGAGAGTCCTTGCGGTTGATGATGATCCAACTTGTTTGAAGGTTTTGGAAAACCTACTCATGAAATGCAAATATCATGGTTTGTCTCATTTGATCCTTATTTCTCTTCTTTTTTTCCCTCCTCTAATTTCTATGTTTTGTTTGGATTTACTGTTTGTAGTGTACTGGATTAAGTTGTAATCAAATGAAGGACTTTTCTTTTTTTTATCTTCCTGTTCATGTGATATTCTGCTTATTAGTGTTGTTCTTTCAGTATCTGATTTGCTATTTTTATATCTGATCCCTTTGTCTGAGTCTCTTTTGTTTTGCTGCAGTAGTTATGGCCTTAATTTTTCTCTTCATCATGAAACATGTTATTTTCGTTGTTGTTTCATGTTAATTTTGAGGATATATATTAAATTACTATTTCTTTTGAGGATATGCTCTGAAGCAAATGTGCATCTTCTCCATTACTTTTAGTCGGAAAATAGATTTAAACATCGGTTGTTTATGGTTTTTCAGTGACAACAACCAACCAAGCAATCACTGCATTGAAGATGTTGAGGGAGAACAAAGACAAGTTTGATTTGGTTATCAGCGATGTGCACATGCCTGACATGGATGGCTTCAAGCTTTTGGAGCTTGTGGGCCTTGAAATGGACCTCCCGGTCATCAGTAAGTCTCTCTGATCTTGCCATTTTCCTCACAATAATTTTAATATTTTGAACAAGGACTATTTTCCTTTGTAACTTCCTTCCATAAATCTTGAATTGACTAGATAGTTGATATAATGTTACCATTGACCTTGAGAAATTTCGGATATAGTATGTGTTGACTAGTGCGATCCATTTACGTTTCATCAGAGTAATTAAATACTATATGATGGCTTTGTTGCTTACTATATTTATTTGGGACATGATTTAGCAACGTAAACATTTGTTTATAATACGATTGAGTTGTCAGAAAAGATCGAAAAGAGCGAGAATGGTATATTTTCTTTTGATGGGGTTGCTATTTGAAGTGAAGTATTTAAAGGAATATGCTCACTGAATTGGTTGGGTCCTGAATGCAGTGCTGTCGGCAAACAGTGATACTAAATCGGTGATGAAGGGAATAAGTCATGGCGCTTGTGACTATTTATTGAAGCCTGTGCGGATCGAAGAGCTCAAGAACATATGGCAGCATGTCATTAGGAGAAGGAAGATTGAAACAAGAGATCATAATAACTCTGACAATGGGGAGGATTATCAGAAGGGCCAGCTTTCCAGTTCTGAAACTGGACAGGGTCCAGCGGCTGGTGCACTTGCTGATTGTAATAAACTCAATAGGAAGAGGAAGGATCAAGATGATGAGGAGGAAGATGATTGCGATGAAAATGAGCATGAAACTGATGACCCGTCCACTCAGAAAAAGCCAAGGGTTGTTTGGTCTGTTGAGCTGCACCGCAAGTTTGTTGCTGCTGTCAATCAACTGGGCATTGAAAGTACGAAATTAATATTTGTGTTAGTCTCTGTGTTTAATTGTGTGACAGTTCTGTACAATAATGTTTTTTGCTGCATCTTACAGAGGCTGTGCCGAAGAAGATACTTGATCTCATGAATGTCGATGGGCTTACTAGAGAAAATGTTGCAAGCCACCTACAGGTATGCATGATTTACTTCAGTAGCTTGTAACATTGGCTAGGATGAATGCTATTCAATAGTTAATTATATGATAAATTCCAAGACTGCAAAACATTATTGGCACTCCTACAAGTACTTGTTGGTGAGATGTGCTTGTGGGGCCTTTCTGTGAAGCTGATTTTTTTTGTTTTGTTATTTGCAGAAATATCGGCTTTACCTGAAGCGACTCAGTGCTGTGGCAAGCCAACAAGCTAACTTGGTTGCTGCTTTGAGAGGCCGAGAGCATTCTTATTTACCCATGGCTTCCTTGGATGGCTTTCGAAACTATCATGCAATGCCGGGTTCTGGGCAGCTACCTGCACTGACACCTTTCCAATCAAATGGGTTACTCGGAAGGCTGAATTCTCCGACTGGAATGGGACTTCACAGGATTGCACCCTCTGGAGTAGCTCCAATTAATCACTCTTATGACAACCCAAGTGTTCCTGTCAATGATCTTCGGAAGCTGCAGGGCATCAGCATTCCTGGAAACCAGAATACCAATCTGCTTCAAGGGGTGCCCACATCATTGGAACTTGACCAGTTGCAGCAGAACAAAACTGTTCAAAAAGCCAGCAACCCGATTACGCGTGGTTTATCCGGCGGCAACTCCTTTTGTACGCTGTCAAACAACCCTTTATTAGTGCAAGCTAGTGATATGCATACAAAGTCCATGGGATTCACCAATCCATTGAACTCGAACCCTTTTGACATGGGTCTTGGAGATTCTACCCATTTACCTGATCTCACAAGATGTAACAACACATGGCCTGCTGCTGTTCCGTCTGATAGAAATTCAAGTAATACGTCACATATGAGTATCTGTGCTAGTAATGATGATGTGTCTAATAGCAACATGAGAAACAATTTACCGTCGATGATTTCGCATGTGGACAATAATCCACATGATGTTTTGGCTGGTAATGTGGTTGCACCACCTTTTCACGATCCTCTAATGCAAAGTAGCATACAGTTCCAAGCTAGGGCGCTTTGTGGGGACATGCCAATGAGTGTGGTTGAGGACTCAAAATTGTTGAACTTCAGCCGTTCGGGAAACTCTAGACAACAATGGCAGGGACAGAGACAAGATCATCACAATTCCAATCTCATTATAAGTTCTTCCTCAAACTCTTCGCTGCTTGATCTTCATACCAGTATTCCTTTTGCAGAGGGTCAGACTCTGAAGGATGGATTTTGTGACAAGAAGATGGAGATGGTTATAAATCCTCCTCAATCTAATTATGGTGCTTCTTATGCCCCACAGCCACATAAAATTAATAACCCTGTAAACAATATTCAGCCAAAGTATAAGGATGGTTTCTTGCTGGAAACACAGAAATTCCAGGGCAGCTTCAATTCTAATGCCTCCAATGGTTTATTGGATGTTGTCATCAAACCGGTATGTACTTGTTTTCTGGGTTTCTATTTTTTGTCTGATGCTTCATTGTTTCATATTGCTTGGCAAATATCTGAATGTTGGTCATTAAACTGCTGTGATCTTTTCATTTATGTATATGTTTTTGCACATTTTGACGAAGACACATCTTTGAATTTCTAATTCTAATTGAAGTTATTTAGCTTAAAGTTGTCAACTTTCTGATTATTAGTGCACTAGATACCACTATACTGTCTTTAGGCTGCGTGTATCTCTTGGAATTACAAGGGAATGAGAAGGATATTAGAACTAGGAAATATATTTGCACTCTTTGTATTGTGTGGTATTTCAACCTCGTAAAATGAAAACATGGAGGAGTTCATGTCAGTCTTCAAACTGCAGAGATCCAAGCTTAAATGTGATGTAGTTCAGAAAAGGTCATCATCATCCTATGTTCGGCTTGATTTGGCTTTATAATTGTATATCCAAGGCCATTTTTAACTTGATGCTGGTATGACCCTCTGCACAAATGGGATCCAGATGCAGCATTGGATGTTTTTGCATACTCTTGGATCCTATGGACGTACTTTTAGATTTTAATCAATGACAATCACCTCTATATATGTTGAGACATAGCAAGTAGATCATAGACATGTATTTTAAGTGGCCCCTATTTGGTATCTGCAGTCATGTTGTTTGGTTAGATGCTACACATATTATGTTGTGAATATTTTTTGTATTTCTTTCAAATACCATCTCAATGACTTATTCTACGACACAACTATAGATATTTCAACAAATTTTGCTTCGACATGCGATGCGGCCTAATGTAAATGGACTTTCCATCATTACTTCTTGTTTCTGGCCCTGGGCATATAATTATTCCTTGCTATTTTTGCAACAGGACCTTGCGGATGCTGCATTTATGGACGGCGATATCGGATGTGATATGTATTCTCTCGGTGCATGTATGTAAAACTGATTTGGCGTGGCGAACTGCTTGTTTGGTGCTTGCTTGATGCATGTATATCTTTTCTCGTGAAGAGCTTGTAACATTATGTCGTTTTATTTTTAACAATTTTATTTGGTACTGCATTTGTCATGAGCTGTAGGACGAGACTTCGAATTTGACCCATAGTTGAAAAAATAGTTTGTCGAAAAATTTGGGCACTTGACACACCCTTTGATCTTTATTTGCTCATAATGTTTATGACGGGGAGCTCTAGCTTGCTTAACTACCATTTCATTTTTTGGCTGTTTTATATTGAACTTTGTCGAAGACGAATTTGTGTTATAAGCTGCTATTCTGCGTTTGATTAAATATACAGATATAGTTTGCTGAAGAATGTTTTTCTTTTTTTTTTTTTTGTGGTGTTAATTGGATTTTTCTTGCAGGTTTTCACACTTGATCTAGATTAAAATTGTACTTCTACGTACCGGCATTAATCGAATAAAAATGTTTTGCAGGTTATATATATATATATATATATATATATGATGCATGTCAATTTTTTTTTGATGAAAGTGACAAGTGTTATATACATCAAGGAGCCGTTTGGTTCGCAGTATTGATATATTACTAGGGTAATCAGGGAATGTTGTGGTAATATGAGAAAATTATGTTTGGTTGAGAATTTATATTATTTTCATTAACATGTTTGGTTAGTCACAGGTATATGTCAGATTTACCCAAATACCATTAGATGTAAAATTTTAAAAATTTTAATTTAAAATATTTAGATAAATAAATAATTAAATTATAATATCAAAAATTATTTATTTCATATTTTTTAAAAATATCTTTTTATTTTAAAATTTTGAGTAAATTTAATTTAATTTCAAAATTCTTTTGGTTTGGATGCAACCTTTTCCGCAATACACATGTTCTTAATATCTACTAGTTTGCCAATTGTGGTAAGTAAATCATAAAGACGATGAAATGGCTTTCGATCTATACGAATACCCTCAATATAAGTTAGATCACTCTCAAAAACCAACATATATATATATATATATATATATATATATATATATATATATAGACACCTCTTATTAATTGCCTACTCGCTCTATCATAGGCGATTCGTGGCCTCTTTCTTCTACACCTATACTCTAAGGCAATGACATTAACTAATATAGCTAGTTTATTCATTGTCTTTGCATACAAATAAGCTGTGGTTGCAAATAAACCCAAATTTTCAAGGAAGTAATGATCTATGGGCATATATATATATAAGATGAACATCTTAGTAAATCATGCACAAAACTTAAAAATTCAACAACACAGGTTCAATGATGTTAAATTAAATTCTTGAAAATTGAGGGAAAATTTGAAAGAAGTTTCAGATTGTATGATATGCTTGCGGCTACTGGACTCTCGCCATCTAGGGTGCAGCACTCCATTGCTTCTCCCAGCAACATGACGCTTGTATTGCTCTCCCACAACCCCGTTTTCATGGTTTAGGCTGCTCCCATTTTGCTCGCCGCTACTACGGGAATTGCTTTTGCTTTCTTTTCCTCTGGCTACTAAGATGTTTCAGTTCGCCAGATTGTTTCTTGCATGCCCATGGATTTGGCAACAGTTCAAAAGGTTGATCTATTCGGGATACTCTTTTCCATATTATTTGAAAACCTAGAACTAAACACATACTTCTATAAGTCATGCATAAAGCTTAGAAATTCAACATTGTAGGCTTAATAATCACTGACCAAATCATTAAAAGCAAGCCCAAGTTACCATGTTAAATTAAATTTTTGGAAATTGAGGGAAAATTTGAAATTATTTTCAAATTTTATGATCCTCTATTTAATCTTATCTAAACTCTAGACACAAAGCAAACGGCTTCATGCACAAAACTTAGAAATTCAACATCATAGGTTCTACAAGAACTAACTAAATCATAAAAAAAAAAACCTAACTTAAGATATTAGATTAAAATCTTGGAAATTGAGGGAAAATTTAAATGGAGTTTCATATTTTATAATTTCTCTTCTTAATCATATGTGAAACCCTATGGGTAAACACCACACCACACACCACATTTCCCAAAATGACACAAAAAGTTTAGAAATTCAACGGCATAAATTCTACAAATCACAAAATAAATCCTCAAAACCAGCATCATATAAAGAAATAACATTAAATACCAGAAATTCAGGAGAAAAGAAAAAAATAAAGAAAGCAAACACCTGAGGATTCAAGGGAAGTCTCTCTCTTGATCAAGCTCCGTGATGGCACGGAGGCAAGGCAGCACGGCGACGCGGCAGCACGGAGGTGAGGTGCTAAGACAGAGCGGCCACAAGGATGGTGACGGCTTGTATGGTGTATGCCAACGGGAGAATAAAAATTGGGTGTTTGATAATGAGTATAATAAAGAATTAAATTAAATGAGTGTGGATATAATTGGGAAAAAAACATTGCGTGGTTGTTTAGTTCGCGCTAATGTGAAAACATTACCGGAAATATGGCGGTAATGTAGTTAGATTATCATGTTTGTTTACTGTAGCAATGATAATGTTAATGTGAATGTGAGATTACCAATAGTGAAATATTACCAGATAAGGTGCTAATCTGATTACCACCAAAATAGGTGGTAATCCACATTATCAGGTTGGTGGTAATGTAGAAATTTTTTTCCCAATTATACCCCCAAACATTTAGTATAATTACTTCTTATACCCAAACCCTAGTTTAACTTTGTCCTTAATAGATGCATTGTGTACTTCTACTTCCCAGTTAATACGTAAGACTATTTTTAATGGTTTTTTGCATTATTAAATAGGATTTATATAAAAATTAGTATTTAAATAATAAAAATGTTGAAATTAGGTTAAATTTGCTCAAAATTTTAAATACGAACATATTTTAGAAAAATACGAAACATATAATTTTTGATATTATAATTTAATTATTTATTTATCTAAATACTTTAAATTAAATTTTTCATAATTTTACATGTAGGGGTATTTGGGTAAATTTGATAAATTACTGAGGTAATTACCCTGATTAACCAAACATGGTAATGAAAGATTACCAGTAATATAAGTTTTTAACCAAACGTATTAATCAACATTCCCGGGCATATAACATTCCTGACCTCATTACCATGATAATCCCATTACCGTGATAATATATTATTATTGTGAACCAAACAACCCCTACATATTATCACAAAATTGGTAATATGGATAGACACATATTTTGGTAGTAATTAGATTACCACCTTATTTGATAATATTTCACTATTGGTAATTTCACATTACCATTAACATTACCACTGCTATAGTTACTAAACATGGTAATATGAATATATTATCTCCAAATTTCCAGTAATGTTTTCACATTACCGCGAACCAAACATAGCCCAAAAGGCGTGTGCATGGGCTGAGAATTGATCATTCAACTCACATGTCCTCAATTGGGGGCGAGAGATTTGGGTTGCGAACCTATATCCAAATCGATAATCCCTCATCATTGTTTTCAATGAGTTTTGAACTTGAGACAATTGTATGTTTCAATTTTGTTTTTCATATAGGGTCAAGTATCACTCTGTTATGAGTTTTTTAGTTTTCGTTAAAAATTATGGTTAATTTTCTTTGGAGTGTAATACCTGGCAAAATTTTATTTTTTAATTAATAGGAAGTATATATTAATATTATTTTTCCAAAAATTTAATTAATAAATATATATTTATTTAAATAATTAACATTTATGAAAATGGGTAAGTAGAATAACAAAGAGGTGTTTTGGTTAGATTGATTAAGCAAATCACCACTCAAGCATCACCTTTTTTTACTATTTTGTGTCAATCAAAATTTTTCTTAATGCTATTGGGAGTTTAGTATTTTTATTGCAATGTTTTTGAATAGGGATCTCAATGAGCCCTGGCCTCGACAGAGAACCCGATTTCTTGCCCGTCGGGTCAAGGTCGAGGACAAGGTAGGGGCTGGGGCTAGAGCCGGAAAAAAAAAAAATTCTCCATCAGGGTCGGGGAATATCCTCCCCGTCCCATCTCGTGCCCGAAATATTAAATATTTAATTTAAATATTATATATATATATATATATATATATATATATATATAGAACAAAAACCCATTTATTTATTTAATTAGATAATTATTAATAATTAAATGAACATTAGTATATAAATTAAATAAAATCCTAAACTTTTATTTTAAGTGGTTATAGACGCTGTATTTTTGGTCATTGTATGCTTATCAATTTGATAATGTTCAAGAGTAGATGAATTAATATTTTAAAAATCATAGAAGTCGTTTATCCTGGTTACTGTGTATACACACATATACGAGCAAATACTTAACACTCTAAATCATAATCCTAATTTTTATAAAATATAATATTTTTTTGATTGTATGAACAGTCAAGTTCCAGAGATTTGCTTGGTTCAAGAATTGGAAGCAGGGAATTTCACTTAAGCTCAAAATTTTTCAAACATTGTTTAACATAGTAAATTTAATAATATAATGATAAAAAATAATTTTATGAACATTGAATTAGTCTGAACCTCGAGGAGTATAATATTGCCCTACTTACGAAATTGTGGTGAAAATTTTCAAATGGTTCCTTTGATGTGGAGACAAAGTAATCTGATTTAATTACTATCAGAACTCCCATATCTGGAATCTTTTCTCCTGAGATCAATATTATGAATAATATCTTATTTAATCAAATAGATTTATTATCGAGAATTGAATAGTATAATAACATAGGAAAATCTTCCATCCATTGTCCATAAATAATCAAGAACGAAATTCCCACAATAAAGTATCCCTTTGAATTTTGCATATGATGCTTTTTTTCACTTTTTCCCATAGCCTATATAGCTTCTTTATACTTATACATACAATTACCATACGAAATAGCATATGACTGCTATTCTACGGGTCACATACGTACAGAGTAGAGGTGAGATGGCTATAAAAGTCAATGTTTGTTTGTTCAATTACTCTTATACCCTCAAGTGCAATGTAGGTATTGAATTCAACAATAATGACATCTCCCAACATTACCAAAACTTTCCGTCACTCTAAAAGAATTGATACATAGAATAACTTTCCGTATCTCTGCTTTAATCTACTAAAGACTTCCTAGCAACCGAGAGCATCGTTTGTCTTTGCTGTCTTGGTATCCATCTCTAATGGATTGATGTTTGTCATTTTTTTTTTGTTTTCATTGTTATTTTTTGTTTTCATCGTTGTCGTCGATTTATATGCTTGTTTCTTTTCTTTTGTAATCTCGACAAACCATTTTTTCACAGGGAAAAAAAAAAAAAAAAAATTAGAGCATCAATCAAATACAAAGAACAAACCAAAAGAAGAGTCCAAGGCAAAATCCACTAGAGAATAATAAAGTGGCAGTTTTAGCACCATTTGGAGGATACAAATACAATTAGAAGGATTTATTAACCTTAAACATGAGAGAAACTATCATCACAGCACAATGCCTTGCTTCCCTATTCCCTCTACTCTTCCTTTCAGTCCAACAGTGAGGATTACTCATACTCAATTGGTTTTCCAAATGGCAAATATCAACAATCATGACAAACTTGCAACTCAAGTTGGTCATTTGGTTTCATCCAAAACTAACTCAAATGAGCTTAAGGACTCAAGTCTGACAATAACTGAGAAGCTCGCCCACACAGCTCAGAAAAATTACCAAAAATGGAAAATAATTCAACAGCGAAAAATCCTTCGACTCTTGTTAGTTTTGAAGGGGTTGACAATATCTTTGTTGCTGATCAACTAGCTATTTGTGAGAAGTGCTTTATCTTTTGCAGAAGGATACTCTGTGCTTGTAGTAAAAGCTGCAACAATGAGGAAAGTGGTTAATTAATCATTCACTTTTACTGCTCATTGAGAAATTTAAAAACAAGAAGAGAATTTATTAAGTACTAAACAGACATACATTCCTGCATGGATTTCTGCATGAAGACTATTATCCAAAAGTGTTGCAGGGCAGTATTGATTCATTATTTGCTAGCTATGCGAAAATATGTTCGTCACCTGTCTTACTGTCTGAAGAGAAATACACTGCGACCAATCTATGATCAATCAGCTTCAACCTCTGTTGGACACTCCAGCATTGGGCAATCCATAACATCCAGTGATCTCAAGGTAGGGAGACCAGAGATCCTTAAAAAGACTGAACACCACTAATTTCCAATTCTACGGTGTTGATATAAGTCTTCTGGAAGAACTTTCAGCTTGTGGCATTCGTAAATGATGGTTTTCTTGAGGTTGGGAAGAAAGAGCAGAAAAGCTTTCGAGATTCTTGTTTGTCTTCTCCATTCAATGACCGTTCTGCCCAGGCATGCATGTTCCACAATAATAGGCATTTAAGCATACAAAAGGCAGTCGAAAATTTTCCATTGCTGAGGAATTCAGGTCCAACTGATACTACTGCGATCACTGCTTCAATTCTTTAGAAATTTCAGTTTGAGAAGTTGACCAAGCTGGGGAAGCTGAAGGTAGGACTCGCAGTCAACAAGATGCAAAATAGACAGGTAAGAAGAGAAAGTAAAAGGGATCCACAAAGAAGACATGCTTCTGAAGGCCTGATGGTGGGGATTACACATCAAAGACTTCTGCAAGCCTGCCCTTTCCTTGTTGTTCACTATGTCCTTCAGAGTTGGGCATGGAAAAACACTGATGCAATTTTGTCAGCTTACTCTAACTAGCTAATTTTGAAGGTAAGCGAGCTTTTCAAGTGTTAGAAACTCTTCCAAGTTGCATCCATCTCCTGCCTGTGCGTCTCTGTCAATACCATCATCTGTGCTAACATTCACAAACCTCCCATGACCCTGTTGAGTATAAAATAGACCTTTTTATTGTTAGTAATCGATATCTCAGTAAACATGAATAAAAAATAAAAGTTATCAGATATAGCAGAAAGGTTCTGGGGTCACATTTCTTGCAAATTCACAGAAGTCCCTGTTCCCCCAAAAGCTTTGTCGGAGTAGCATACATCAAAAGAAAGATCCTCATCATGCTTCACTATATTTTCTGATGTGTATATTAATCATCAAAGGAATATTTTACCAATTATTCAGGAAAAAAAAAAATCAAAGAAGGAAATCAATTCAAGAACTGGCATGAAAGGAACCTCGAACTTCTCGTGCGGTGCTTGTGATGCATCTTTCTGTTGTTAATGGTGAAAAGCAGATTGCAATGATTAATTCTTGTAAGCTGCAACAAGCACAGGAAGAGTTTCAGTTCAAGTCACAAATAAAATTGAAGAGAGCAAGTAGAAAAAGAAAGAACTCGAAACATACAATATTTTGAACCCTTTATTATATATTTAATTGCTCACGCCTGTCATACAAGATTAGGGATCACTCTCAAACAATTTTATAGTTCACTCATCAAGTAGTTGCTGTGCAAATATGTTTACCAATCTTTTCCAGGCCTCCTGTGAAAATTAATAACAAACCTCAGTTGCTTGCAAGGTTTCATGTTCTCACATCCAAGATCTCTTCCACATATGAATCTTTCATTGTTGAGCTAGGATCCAAGCTTCAAGATTGGTTCATTATTTCATTGATTCTGAAGGAGTTGGAAGAGCGTGAATAGAATAAATCAATTTCATAGATTCAATTGGAGCCAATAGATTAAGCCATTGCTCGCCTGTCATATCCACGTAGACCCTGTTCAATGTTAACAGTGATATTTCAGTACACATGAATCAAAAGCAGAATTATTAGATACACATCAGATGTTATGCCACATTATCTGTCATTGGAGAAAATCGACTCATTGAGAGATTCAAGCAGAATTATAGACGTGCCTCAGCATGCCCCTCGTATTTTCAGACATTCCACTGGAAATTCCACTTCCAAATATCTGCGTGTGTGTATATACATATATATAGCCCAGAAGAAACTCTCACATATTGTTCAGAAAACTAAATAAAGAAGCAAAACATTGCTATGCTATCAATCTCCAAAACTCATCATGTGAATTTATTAAGCAGTAAAAGTACAATGAGATCATCGAGTTTCAAGCTCAGCTCTCATTGAAAATTAAAGAAAACATGATGAAGAAAAGAAACTCCAAAAATTAAAGCATGGCAGAATGCCTTTCTGTACTCTTGTAGGAGAGGAGATGGAATCCATAATCCACATAAACCATCATCTCAAATTAAAACCATGTAATTTGAACTTATGAGCTTTCATCCGAGTCTTCATCTGCATAAGCCACCACAAGAGGTAAACATCATAATTCTTGTAAACAATTAATATAGGTACTTAAATTACAAGTTACGAAACATAGAGAGATTTCATGCATGAGTCATATACGTACCACTTGATGTATTATCAACAAGGTTGGTTTGGTAGGAATATGGTTCCTTGGTATACTTCAAGTACATGCTTCCCAAAGCTGAGTAGGCTTCCAAGCGGGGTACTTGCTGGAGGAAAACCCAATAGGGATGTTCTTTCAAACATCTCTTCAACGCTTGGGCAGTGCACCCCAAATGCAAATGGAATTGATCATCGCATGGCTTTTCACGTTGTTGGAGGAAAGAAATGAGCCACTCAGGGAGACTCTTGTTGTCGTCATCAACCACCGTTAAGCTCTGCAAAGACTCAAGCTTCTCAACACACTCCAGCTTTGGGCAATCACTGACTTGCAATTCTCTCAAGGCAGGGAAATGAGGGACTCTTAAAAGACTGTAAGCTCCTTCAATTTTCAGCTCTTGGATGCGAGCCTGACTCAAGCTTCTTGGAAGAGCTTTAAGTTTGCGGCAGTTTCTAATTGAAATAACAATAAGATGAGGGAAGAGCAATGGCTTGCTAGATTCGAGCTCTTTGTCTTCCTCTTCACTTATCAGTGACCATTCCTCCCAATTAGTCATGTTCTTGAATTTTAAATATTCAAGCTTTGGGAAGGCACTTTCTGCAGGTTCTCCATTACTGAGAAACTCAGGGCCAATTGATACTACTGCAGTTGCTCCATCTATATTCAGATAATTGAGCTGGGGTAGTTGGCCAAGTTGGGGAAGCTGAGGCCAGTTGCAGCAATCAACAAGGTGCAAACCAGTTAGTTCAGGAAGAGTAGCACTGATGGAATCCACTTTGGATATCGAGGCCCAAAAAAACTATAAACAATTAGATCAGTAAGGCCTGGTGAAGGGGATAGCTCATCAAGGACTTGCATAATCTTGTCCATCTCTTGCTGTTGAATATGTTGACTAGTGTTAGGTGTGCAGCTAAGTATTAAGTTTCTGAGGCGAGGCTTATTTGAGAGCATCGAAACACTTTCCCCTCTTGCTTTCTCCAAGTTCTCTATTCCAAGCAAACTGAGATTTTTCAGCATATGAAGCTCTTCTAGCTCACATCCCTCTCCTTCTTCAATACCATTGTCTCCAATGACGAATCCTGACAAATAATTTAGATTTTCCAAGTTGCCAATTCCCTTGGGCACAGAATTCAAAGGAGTTTCTTGGAGATTGAGGTGCCTTAGATTGCATAGCTTAGTTATACTTCTAGGAAGATTGTGCAAAAATTGACAATCACTAAGCAACAAGAATTGCAAGTTAATGAGGTTTCCCAAAGAATCTGGCAGTTTGCATATCCTTGTATGATTTAGATTAAGAAGCCGCAGGTGTAATAAATCACCAATACTATCAGGGATATTCTCAATATTGTGACCATTGAGGATCAATAGACGCAAACGCTTGAGACTTCCAATCACTTGTGTGTTCAAACTTGGAGGGGTCAACAACGATATTCTTCTGAGGCAATCAAGATGTTGAATAGTCATGTTTTCCCTTTTGCTTGACACTGTCAAACGCCTCACTCTTTTAACTGAATTAGCGCTTTGTGCATCCTGTGGATCTCCTACAAAGCTTTCATCACCGGCTAGAGACTGAGCAAGACCCCGCAATAAGTCATGCATTGTGCATACAGACAAATCAACATACTTTGGATCAGGTTGCAAGAAACTCCTCCTAATTAATTCCATGTAATAGTCTTTGCAACATCCTCCATAGATGCATTCCCACTTGGTTTTATAAAACCTTCTGCGACCCACTCAGGAACAAGTTTATCGATATCAAACTGACAACCATGAAAGTTAAGAGAACAATAAAGGAAACAATGCTTAAGAGCAGAAGGCAAAGCATCGTAACTCAAATATAATGCTCCTTGGAGCTCTTCCGGAAGTCCAGTCATGGTCCATGCATTGCTGTTAAGAACATTCTCCCATTCTCTCTTATTTTTTTCTTTTGTTAGAAGAACACCAGAAATAGCTTTGATTGCGACTGGAAGACCATCGCATTTCTCAACGATTTGCATCCCAATATCCTTCATTCTTTGCATATCACTCACATCATTGTTTGTGAAAACTTTCTTACGGAGTAATTCCCAACCAAAATCCAAAGACAATTTATTAACATTGTGGATATGAAGTGCCCCCATTCTCATAGCAGTATTTCTGTCCCTTGTGGTAACCAAGACCCTGCATTTTGTTGTTGTTATTTGTATCGGATTTTTAATCAAATCAATCCAGACATCGGCATCCCAAACATCATCCAAAACCAAGAACAAGCTCTTCCCATGCAGAACATTAGAAAGTACTCTTTGTAACTCTGCGATTGTAGTTGACTCTCCATAACTATGCCCGATATTTCTTATGATTTCTTTCAGCAAGTCAATCTTTGATGTTGAAGATTTTGAGACCCAGATCCATGAATGTAACACAAAATCATCATTTATCTTTGGATCATTATATATTTGTTGTGCAAGTGTGGTTTTGCCTATACCCCCCATGCCGACAATGGCAAAAAGGCGGCATTTCTGTTCATGAGGAGAGACCAATAATTCAACAAGAGTCTTGGTTGCATCTCTAATATCCCATCCCACAATGTCAGGTTCAGGTAAGGAGGAACTTTGGCGGGAAGAAGGCACATTAACGACATTATATGCATCATTGTTTGATCCAGAAGATGTACTTATGAAATTAAACTTGTCCTTATCCTCAGATATCTCAGTCAATCTATCATTCAGACTCTTAATTTGATCAGCAATCTCATAGCGAAATGGCACACTGCGCACACAAGAGAACAGAGCAGTAAAATTACAGCAGCGTACCCTTTTCGTTGAGGCAGTAGCAGCACTCGAATGATCAGCCGGCGGATCAGAATGCTGCTGCTGATGATCACCATCTTGTTTCAAGAGGCCAGTGCCTTGAATCATGCAAAGATCAATGATGTCATCGGCATCGTACATCAAATCTTTCAGCTCATCCACCCATCCTTTGACAGTCTCGTCTTGGATCCTCCTCTTCTCGGCATCCTTGAGCACACGTGCGATCCTCTCCATCCTTCGCCGAAGCTTCTGGAGCTCATCCTTCACTCCTAAAACCATGATGGCCTTGTCTTCAATGACATTCGCCAGTCTCTCCACCAGCTTTCCTGCAAACGCATCCACTATCATCGCCATGATATCCTCCTTCTTCTTCTCCTCGCCAAAGAGCAGCTCTCCAATGATCACTTGGAAGTCGATCTGAACTTTATTATATATGTAAGAAGATAAAAATTGATTACCAGTTTACCACCACTCGCCCATCTCCAAATAAGAAAAGAAAAGAAAAGTAAAGAAAAATAAACAAACTCTTCAACTCCCAATGCAAGTCAAGTATCTTGTCGGACAGCTTGGAAGTTAAATGAAATTAATCATTCTATGTGTATATATAATTACAGATCTACCCCTTGAAATATAAATGCACATCTTCGTTATTTTCACATCAACCACCGGCGAGTGAGCTGCATGCCAATCCTTGGGACACCTTCCTAGCAATAAACAAATGATTCAACTGGATGGTACTTTGTTGCACATTATTCTATCCTTTTTATTTAATGACATGGTTTAATTAACATATTTTTTAACACGTTGAATGAGCTGGATGGTAGGCGTTGCATAACTTGAGTGAAAGAAAGTCAATGACAATTTAGAGGGAGTCAACTAATGAGGAAAAAGTAATCTGAACTCAAAGAAATTGGAGTGTGCACTTTGCTAAACCAGTCTTACCTTAATATCAGTTTTAATAGTAATTTAGGCTGTGTTTGATTGCCCAAATTTTTCATGAAAAATTTTTCTATAGATGTTGTCGTGTGACCCTATTTTCCCCTCAAAATAAGAAATTTTTTTTCCAACCTCAACCCTAGGAAAACTTTTTCAAAGGAAAATAGAATGGGTTATATAAAAATACAAGTAATCAAACAATAAAATCAGAATTTTTCATAGAAAATTTTTGATTTTCTAGCTAGAAAATAATGCCAATCAAAAGTCTATTTGTTCATTTTCCATGGAAATTTTTTTTTTTTCACTTATTTTAAATATTGCCAATCAAACACAGCCTTAGATGTTAATTTTGCATAAATTAAAAAAATAATTTAAGTGAGAAAAAACTAGGAGAGTTGAGTTTATATAAAATTTCACTTCATTGTGAAAAAAAAAATATACTAAAATAATTTTTGTTCAAAATTGTAAAATATTGAAATGAAAGAAACAAAATAACATTTTTTCTTATTTCAGGATAAATAAATATTTAGAGGTGGGGAGCTTAATTTGATGATTTTTCCACTTTTCTTAGAAATAGACACTTTTTTAATTATTTGATCTAAACCATTTAATATCAAGGTATCAAGTACATTATCTCAAGGCCTTATCGCAAAATAATTTCAA
Source organism: Dioscorea dumetorum (assembly GCA_902712375.1). Lineage (NCBI taxonomy): Eukaryota > Viridiplantae > Streptophyta > Magnoliopsida > Dioscoreales > Dioscoreaceae > Dioscorea > Dioscorea dumetorum. The sequence goes on from CACTHL010000266.1 coordinate 185,447, forward strand.
TTAACATGCAGGCTAAGATGGATAATTGGATGCAAAACATTTTCTATGAAATTTTAGCGAAAAAGATGTGTGTATGATTTGGTAAAATTACCTCTCTAGTCCCTACCATTTATGTCTTTTTGGTTCTTCCAGTATTTTTCACAACTATTACATTTTTTTTAGTTTTGGAAGTTAGAAATCTTTAGTCCTTTGATTGATGGAGATTGGATTTGTGGTTCAGTTTTGTAATAAAAAAAATATAATTATCTGAATAGTCTTTTTCTATTTTAATTGATGAGAATTAAAATAGTGGAGGGAATAAATGTTACAATTTAAACTAAAAGGCTTAAAAGAGTAAGTTTGAAAAAAAATAGAGGAAATAATAAATAAAATAAATAAAATTATATTTAAAAAATCATGAAAATAAGTAAAATAATATTAAAAAATTAAAATTATCATTTTAGTTTCTAAACAAGCATAATTTATACTTTTTTAGTCACATTAATATTGTTTATACCTTTAAATCTTTTTAGTTTTAAAATTTAAAAATCTTAATCCTCTTGCTGACGGACGCTGAGAGTTCACCATTCAGTTTTGCTTATGTGATATTTTTTTTTTTAAATTAATTATTTAAAAATCACTATTTTAGATATTTAAAGGTATCGAAAAAATATTGAAGGGAACAAAAAGATAAAATTATACCTCTTAAGGGATCAAAAGTATAATTTCACTATAGTTTTGTGTGGCCTTTGACTAAGCAAAGCTACAAATATATTTCGCCAATTTAAGAAGAAATAAATGTGTGTGTGTGTGCACGCGCGTGTGAGAGAGAGAGAGGATAAAACATTTTAGGGGTGGGACTCACTGCCTCAATTATTTCTTCATTTTCATGGATCTAAAAATGTGATATCTTATAATTTGTCATTAGGCAAAAGAAACGAAAATGTTAGAAATGAAATTCAGCTCAATATGACCAAAATAAAAGTAACGCATAAACCATAATAGGAAAAATTATGTATATATATATATATATATATATATAGTGTTAGCAACACAAATATTATTTTTGTATATACAATTATAACTAGATAGTTTTCATATTCCCCTTTCTATAAATGTTATATTGGTGCTTACATTTCTCGCCTTAACTATTTATGCTTTTACTTAGGTGTTTGTTTTTGGACTCAAAATATGGATTTTCTACTAACATGCTTATGTTTATGCACTTAAATGTTTAATGTTTTGTAACCGCTTATGTTTATATATTTTTTTACTCAAATTAATATATATAATATTGAGAAGTCAATTCAAGAATGTACACAGGTATGAAGTTGATACCTCAACGAATTTATATGCTTATTTTGCGTGAGTTGAGATTGGAACCCATTTTTTAATATAATATTAATACTCTATGTAAAAATTTGGTGAAAATAAATCAAGTGACAGTCGACGTGTTTATATTTCATAACCTTAATATATTGAGGGTTTTTTCAACTAAGGCGTCTATTTTTTTTTTCTAAAGTGTTTTTTTTTTTTTACCCAATTAGGAACAACTAATTAGGAATATCTTTGGGAAGTAAATAAATCAACAAAGCATTCCGCTTGTAAATCATTGAGCAATGTATCATATTATATTATGACAAGACATTACACTTTTGAAGTGTGTTAGGTTGTCTTATATTCCAACTTAATTGTGAAAAAAAGACTCATGAAAGAGTTTTAAAAAGCCAACCATAGGGATAAATGAGGCGATGACTCAGTAGGTTGTCCCACATTCCAACTTAATTGTTAAAGAAAGACTCAACAAAAAACTTTAAAAGAACTAATGACACTCATAATTCATTTGTTAAGTAAAAAAATTATTATTTCAGCCAAACATTTCATAATCCATGGCATTACACCCATTATAAAAAATGTTGGTGTAGAAAATTCAAGTTATGAGTTCAAGTCCAGTGCAATGGTGGTAATGGGTCCCTAAATGATCAATTTTTGGCCCCTGTGCAAGCCTTGATAGTGCTTGTCGCGTTTGTTAAAAAAAAAAATTTATTTTTTTAGATTGCAGGACATATATAGGAAATGTAAGGGTTCTTGCCCTTACACTCTGTCTTGATTCGATGCTGTGCCCAAATAATGGAGAATGGCCAGATGGCCTATGGGCAGGCAAGTGCTGTGCTTGGGCGGGGTGGCCTAAGCGGAACAAGCGGTGCACGGGTGCATAGCCACACGGACTGGGCAGCGTACATGGGCACATATGGCTGAGGGCACTTGACTGAGAGCGCGCATGACCGAGAGCTTGGGTGGGTAGACACACATAAGACGGAGGTTGGCATGGGACACTTAGATATGTTCACGTATGCGGGGTAGGCATGCGCATGGCGAGTGGGCACATGGCCACTAATAGTCACATGGGAAGGGCAAACCTGTAAACCAAGGATGCAGGTGCGCTCGGCAGAGGCCCACGTGTAGTGGGCTGACGTGGGCGTGCGCATGACCGAAGTGACCGACACATGGGTGTGTTGGACTGGCACTTTGTCACGCACGGTATGATAATGTTAATTAGCATCATACCGGTGCAAAGGTTACTCTCCCGCACTTAGAAAATTTCAGAATAGGTAAAAATATGAAATATGATATTTTGTGTACGAGGAATATAGAAGAATCATGAGAACTCGTGAAGAGTGTGTAGTCCTTATAGATGATGTGGAGTCTTCTATAGAGCCTTCAAAGTCTCCTGTAACCTTATAAAAAAATCAGGGAGTTGTGTAGAGTTGTATGGAAAACTCTAGTGGGCAAATCAGGACTGTCCTATCAAATACATCTTAAGAAGTCATGCCTTTGTAAACAACAAGAAAGAGTTCTTAATAACAATGTTCTTTACATCTTCAAAAGCTTTCTTCAAAAGCTTTTTCATTCTCATAGCCTCCAAAGTTTGTATTCTTGCTAAGTGTGGGAGCTAGGTTGATTTGATTGAGGCGAAAAGATCAAGTGCCGCACGAGATGTCAGGGTAAGAAGTCCGAGTCTATGACAACTTGACGGAGTGGATGCACAATGATTCCACTGCGGCATTGTAGTTTAGGGATAAGGATCATGAATAGGGTTTTCCACTTGTAGACATCATGGCGTGTTTGTGTTTTCTTGGACATGAATATTGGCTTCTTGTGGGCCCTTGGATGAGGATCATCTTATCGCTCATTTGTGTTAGATGGACTATATAAATTCTTCCCTTTACCTCCTTGTAAGAGTTAGTGAAAATTCTTGGGTTTGAGTTTTGGTCTTGGTTGTATGAACTCTTCTCTTTCAACGGAGAGTTTATAGTTTTCTCTCATATACCCAGTCTCTTTTACTTACTTTCTTGTTTGCTTGATGCTTGCTTGATCACTTGTTTGACTGTTGGTTGTGCATATTGGAAGGCCTCGAAGAGGCTTTTAAGGTATCAAAGGGATAGTCTAGAGTAGCATGGATTGCCGAGGCTTTCGGTGCTTCCTTGACAGAAAACAAGATATATCATTAGCAAAAATGTTTTATGAAAAAGGAAAATAAGCATGTAGAATAAAACAAAAATCAAAAAGCCATAATGACAACTAGACAAAAATTTAGATGAAAAAGAGACGATGTCCACCATTGGTGTAGTAGAGATACATGTGGACTACGAAATCAAAGAAAAAAACACAAAAATATCATTAGCAAATATCCCTTAGCTTATGGACAAATTTGATCAAGGCAATCAATCATATATCTTAAATTTTAATAAAATGTATAAACTTACGCTCATAGGAGAAGGCCTAGACTTAGGTATTTAACTTCAAACTTACGTGAATAAAGTGCTTACTCCAAATGTACAAACCAAGTGACAAACACTTTCCAAGAGAACATCAAGCGAAAGGAAGAATAATACCAATTCATCCCAATGCATCTACATTCTTGGTTATATTTAGTACTTTATTTAGTCTATCAAAAATGGTCAATTTGCCTTTTTAGTTACTCTATTATTATTTGTCTGTTGGACATTAATGTATTTTTATATATGGAAAGTACCAGTCTTTCCCTTAAACGGTCATATGTTTTTCCATCAAGACACTGACGTGATATTAATACATTTAAAAAAATTAAATGTAATTCCTTGAATACTCACTCTACGTTTCTAAACTTATTGTTTTAGTCTCTTTAACCTAAGTTATAATTTTGTAGTCCCTCTACTATTTAAATTGAGTCATATCAATCTCTAAAAACACTAAAATGAAAACTCTTAACCTTGAAGAAGGGACTGGCTAAAAACATAGATGGACTAAAATGTTACCTTGTAAAGTAGAGGAACTAAAGGTAAGGTTAAAAAAGTAGAGGGATTATTTAAAAAATATTAAAATATTAATATAAAAATTAATACAAATTAATGCCACATCATCTATGGAGGAATTGACATTTACCATATGTGAAAATATAAAGATTTCCAAAGAATAAATTATATTAAAGGGCCCAAAGGAGCAGATTGACTACAATAGAAAAACTAAAAGGCCATATTGACTAGAACAAATGGACTATATAAGGTATTATATCTCATGATTATCTTCTCTCTCAAATATATAGGGCAAGGGATGCTTTCTTGTGAAGGCAAAGTTCTAATTGACCTGGAACCGCACTTCAACCAATTTATGATATGCTTACATAGGAGATGCACGCTCAAGGAAATTGTTATTATCTTGATGATCAATCACTTCAACCTCCAAAGAAACTCATGAGTAGAAGTAGATAATTAATTAATTTAAATTGCTTTTACAATATAGTTTTATAAATGTGTTAGTGGGCATTGACAATTTTTCAATAAACACGGGTCCTAAAAATTAGTAATTTATTCTTTGATCTCTTAATAAGATCAAGTGGTAACTTAATTATGATAAATTCCCAGATTGCAAAACATTATTGGCACGGTTACAAGTACTTGTTGGTGAGATGTGGTTGCGGTCTTTCTGTGAAGCTCATTTTTGTTGTTTTGTTATTTGCTGGATGGCTTTTGAAATTATACATGCAATGCCGGGGTCTGGGTAGCTACCAACACTAACACCTTAATTTCCAATCAAATGGGTTACTTGGTAGGCTGAGATCTCTGATAGGCATGGGACTTCACAAAATTGGACCCTCTGGAGGATCTTATTTAGGCAAGTGTTTTGGCCTTTGTTCCCTCCCCAGAGACAATTGTGAGTTTTGGGGGCACTTAAGGATCAAGTTTATGGCCAATCAAAAGAAGTATGGGATCTTATTTCTAGGGCAATTATTTGGAATGTCTAACTAGAGTGGAACGAGTTAATCATATGAAGGAAGCCCCTCCAGCTGGACATGAGTCAGGTGACCCATGGGCTGGCCCGAGCCCAGCCCAAACAACATAAAGTGGGTTTCAAAAAGGGCCCAACAAATTAGGCTTGGGCTCAAAACTTAGCCGATTAAATTTCAGGCTAGGTTTGGGTCATGCACATTTTAGCCCAACCCAACCAGGCCCGACCCAAATAAAGAAATAAATAACATATATATATATATATATATATAAGTTTTTATGTATCATATAAATAGGTTGAAATGATGTTGTATTTATTTAATTGTTTGGCAAAATATTAAGGGTTGTACGATTGGTTTGATTTATTCATTTGTATTATTTTGTAAAAAAAAATTTTGTTTAGTTTTGGGCTGGATAGGCTGGGTCTGGGCTTCATGAAATTCAAATGAGCCGAGCTTGGGCTAAAACAATTTGGTCCGAATGTGGCCCACCCAACGCATCTCCAGCCTTACATCTACTGATATTTGTCATTACTAAAATTAATTATATGCTCTTTTTTTGGATGATTGTAGTTCTTGTGGTTAAGAGTGAAAAACTGGCAGATTTAGCAGCAATTATAAATCACAGCCTTGATTTCCTGACCACACTTGAAGGTGTAGCAGCGAATTCAAAAGAAGCGATATCCAACCTAATTGTAGATTAAGCTCAAGCGTTATGTCACCACTTTACTTTTGTTCTTGCTATTTTAGTCATCTTCCATGCCTTGTGGATGTTTGTCCATTGCTTTTGATGTATTTCTTTGAGTTGTATCATTATTGGGCCAGTTTTTAATGCTTCTCTCATCAAATGAATGTATTTCATCCAATTTTTTTAAAATTTATATTTTTTTCAAACATTGTTCAATATGTGTTTTATGAATTTCTTCATTACCTTTGCTTCAAAGTGTTCACTCAAGAGAATGTTGGTGGACTTCAAATCTCTATGCACAATAGGAATGCCAACTGCAGGGCTTGAATGTAGATAAGCAAGACCTCTTGTTGCCCCAAGTGCTACTTTGAGTCTTAATGGCCACTCCATTTTAACTTCAGTAATCCCCAATCATCAATAAAGTATGAAAACAATTGAATGATCATCATAAATTAAAGAAAGGAGACCTGACACAATTCTATATGGGGAAAACCAACCATTCAAAAGATCTTGCAGATTTCCTCTGGGCATATACTCATATAGTAAGAACCGATCCCTTCCATCAGCATAATAGTCGATCAAAGTCACTAGATTTGGATGATCTAGTCTGCTTAGAATGTCAACTTCGACACGAAAGTCATGGTCTCCGTCAACAACCTTCAGATAAGAACATAAAGCTAAGAAGAGATGTTCTATTGAACTCACAACACTATCCATCACGCGGGCTCGGGAGCGAGGGCGGGAGCGGGGGCCGGGCACGGAGACTCCGACGCCGAGGTCAGATGTGGCAACGGCGAGAGAGGGGACCGGGCGCGGCGGCGGCAAGGTGAGATGTGGCGACGGCAACGGAGGATGGCGACAGCGAAGCGACGGCAAGGACGGGAGCAGGGGCGGGAGGGAGACCTCGCGAGGGTGAAGATATGTTTGGGTTTTTAGGGTTTAATTGAATTTTCAGAAATTTTTTTTATTTCTCACACTGGCTGATTAGGAGAGAGGATGTCGCTGACGTGACGCCACGTCAGCTGCCACGTAGTTCAGGTGAGCAGCTCGGTAAGGCTGGTAGGATGGAATAGCATTACTCCAAATATAAACAACTAATATGAGTCATACACACACTAGTTGCGTCTTGATCAACGTTGGTTTGGTAGGAAAATGGTTCCTTGCTACACTTCAAACGCATGCTTCCGCTGTCTGAGTAGGTTTCCAAGCTGGGCACTTGCTGTGTAGGAAAACCCAATCAGGTTGCCCTTTTAAACATTCTTGCAATGCTTGGACACTGCAATTCAAATGCAAATGGAATTGATTGTCATGAGACTTCTTGCATTTTCAGAGGTAAGAAATGAGCCACTCAGGCAGACTCATATTCTCCTCATCAATTACCTTCAAGCTATGCAAAGACTCGAGCCTTGTCAGAGTAGCATATATCGAAAGAAAGATCCTCATCATGCTCCATTATATTTTCTGATATGTACATTAATCATTGAAAGAATTTCTTGCCAATTATTCAGAGGAAAAAAAATCCGTAAAGGGCATCAATTCAAGAACTGACATGAAAAACACCTCAAACTTCTCATGCAGTGCTCTTGAGACATCTTTTTGTTGTTAACAGTGGAGAGCAGAGGACAACGGCTAACTCTAGATAGCTGTAACAAATACAAGGAAAGTTTCAGTTCAAGTCACAAACAAAATTAAAGATAAAAAGAAGAAAGAGAAAGAGCTCAGACATACAAAATTTTGATCCCTTTGTTATATATTTAATCGCCCATGCCCATCACACAAGATTAGGTATCACTCTCAAACAATTTTGCAGTTCACTCATCAAGGAGTTGCCGTGCAAACATTTTTCTGTGCCGCCTCTGAAAATTAATAACAAACCTCAGTTGCTTGCAAGTTTTCATATTCTCACAACTAAGAACTCTTCCACAAATGAATCCAGGCTTCAAAGTTGGTTCATTATTTCATTGATTCTGAAGGAGATGGAAGAATGTGAACAGATGAAATTTGAGAATGAATCAATTTCATTAGACAGAATTGTAGTCAATGCATTACCCCCATCATAGCTTGCCTGTCATATTCACATAGAACCTGTTCAATGTTAATAGTGTAGTGATATTTTGGTACACATGTATCAAAAGGAGAATTATTAGATAAACATTAGAGGTTCTGTTGCATTTACTTTCACCGGAGAAAATGGACTCCCCATTGAGAGCTTCCAGCAGAATTAAAGACATGCATCTCAGCAAGCTCGATTGTATTTAAGACATTCTACCGGAAAATATCCCACTCCCAAAAATCAGCATATATATATATATATATAGAGAGAGAGAGAGAGAGAGAGAGAGAGTGTTTCAAGCCCTACTCACATTGAAAATTAAAGAAAGCATAATGAAGAAAAGAAACTACAAAAGCAAAGCATGGCAGCATGCCTCGCCGTACACTTGCAGCAATGGATATGGAATCCATGATCCACATAAACCATCATCTCAGATTGAAACCATATTACTTCAACTCTCAAACTAGTGTGCAGGCCAGTCATCATATTACATATTCTCCTTGTAAACATGTTTACCCACCTTCCCTCCAGTGAAGATTAATTATTGAATGTATGTATATCACAACTCTAAAGACAGAACTTGCTAGCAATGAGCTTAATTCCATATCATAAAGTAGATAGATAAATAAATATAAGCAGATTGCAGAATATATATACAAAATTAGAGATGCAATGAGCCATACCAGTCATGCATGTCAACATCTCGTCAAATTGACAAGGTTTCATCCGAGTCTTCATCTGCATCAGCCATCACAAGAGGTAAACAATATAATTCTTGTAAAGAATATAGGTACTCAAATGACAAGTAAGAAAACATAGAGGAGAGCTTTCATGCATGAATCATATACGTACCAGTTGATGTATCTTCAACAAGGTTGGTTTGGTACGAATGTGGGTCCTTTGTATACTTCAAGTACATGCTTCGACCCTTTGCATAGGCTTCCAAGCGGGGTAGTTGCTGGAGGAAAACCCAACAGGGACGTTCTTTCAAACATCCCTTCAATGCTTGTGCACTACACCTTATATACAAGTGGAATTGATCATTGTGTGGCTTTTCGCGTTGTTGGAGGAAAGAAATGAGCCAATCAGGTAGATTCTTGTTGTGTTCATCAACCATCGTCAAGCTCTGCAAAGACTCAAGCTTCTCAACACACTCCAGAATTGGGCAATCAATGACTTGCAATTCTCTCAAGGCAGGGAGATCAGAGACTCTTGAAAGACTGTGAGCTCCTTCAATTACCAATTCTCGGATGCTAGAAAGATCCAAGCCTCTTGGAAGTGCCCTAAGCTTGGGACAGTTTCTAATTGAAATAGAAATGAGATGAGGGAAGAGCAATGGCTTGCTAGATTCGAGCTCTTTGTCTTCCTCTTCACTGATCAGTGACCATTGCTCCCAGTTAGCCATGTTTTTGAATTTTAAGTATTCAAGTTTAGGGAAGGCCCTTTTTGCAGGTTCTCCATTATTACCGAGAAACTCAGGGCCGATCGATACTACAGCAGTTGCTCCCTTTATATTTAGATAGTCAAGCTGAGGCAGCTGGCCCAGCTGGGGAAGCTGAGGGCAGTTACCGCAATCAATAAGATGCAAACCAGTTAGCTCAGAAAAAATAGCATTGATGGAACAGGTTGTCATCCACTTTGGATATCGAGCCCCAAAAAAATTGTCAATCATCAGATTAGTAAGGCCTGGTGAAGGGCATAGCTCATCAAGCACTTGCACAATCTTGTCCATCTCTTGCTGTTGAATTTGTTCACTAGTGTTAGGTGTGCAACCAAGAATTAAGTTTCGGAGGCGAGGCTTATTTGAGAGCGTTGACACACTTTCGCCTCTTGCTTTCTCCAAGTTCATTATTTCAAGGTAACTGAGATTTTTCAACATCTGAAGCTCTTCAAGTTCACATCCCTCTCCTTCATCAGTACTATTGTCTCCAATGACGAATCCTGACAAATAATTCAGATGTTCCAACTTGCCTATTCCCTTGGGCACACGATTGAGAGAAGTATATTGGAGATTGAGCTGCCTTAGATTGCATAACTTAGTTATGCTTCTAGGAAGGTTGCGCAAAGACTCACAATCACGAAGAGACAAGAATTGTAAGTTAATGAGGTTTCCCAAAGAATCTGGCAGCTTGCATATTCTTGTCTGATTTAGATTAAGAAGCCTTAGGTGTACTAAATCACCAATACTATCAGGGATATTCTCAATCTTCTCACCATTAAGGATCAATAGACGCAAACGCTTGAGACTTCCAATCACTTGTGTGTTTAAATTTGTAGGGGTCGATAATGATACTCTTCTAAGGCAATCAAGATGTTCAACAGTCATGTTTTCCCTTTTACTTGACACTGTCAAACGCTTTACTCTTTTTACTGAATCAGTGCTTTGTGCGTCTTGTGGATCTCCTACAAAGCTTTCATCACCTGCTAATGACTGAGCAAGATCCCGCAATAAATCATGCATTGTGCATACAGTCATATCGACATACTTTGGAAGAGGTTGTAAAAAACTCCTCCTAATTAATTCCATGTAATAGTCTTTAGCAACATCCTCCATAGATGCATTCCCACTTGGTTTTATAAACCCTTCTGCAATCCATTCAGGAACAAGTTGATCGATATCAAAGTCATCACCATGAAGGTTAAGCGAACAATAAAGGAAGCATTGTTTAAGGGCAGAAGGCAAAGCTTCATAACTCAAATATAATGCTCCTCGGAGCTCTTCTTGAATTCCAGTCATAGTCCATGCGTTGCTGTTAAGAACTTTTTCCCATTCTATCTTATTTCGGTCTTTTGTTATAAGAACACCGGCAACAACTTTAATTGCAACTGGAAGACCATCGCATTTCTCAACGATTTGCAACCCAACATCCTTCATTCTTTGCATATCACTCACATCATTATCTGTGAAAACCTTCTTACGGAGTAATTCCCAACCAGAGTCCAAAGACAATTTATTAACATTGTGGATATGAATTGCCCCCATTCTCATAGCAGTATTTCTATCTCTTGTGGTAACCAAGACCCTGCATTTTGTTGTTGCTATTTGTATCGGATTTTTAATTAAATCAATCCACACATCCGCATCCCAAACATCATCCAAAACCAAGAACAAGCTCTTCCCATGCAGAACATTAGAAAGTACTTTTTGTAACTCTGCGATTGTAGTTGACTCTCCATAACTATGCCCGATATTTCTTATGATTTCTTTCAGCAAGTCAATCTTTGATGTCGAAGATTTTGAGACCCAGATCCATGAATGTAACACAAAATCATCATTTATCTTTGGATCATTATATATTTGTTGCGCAAGTGTGGTTTTGCCTATACCCCCCATGCCGACAATGGCAAAAAGGCGGCATTTCTGTTCATGAGGAGAGACCAATAATTCAACAAGACTCTTAGTTGCATCTCTAATATCCCATCCCACAATGTCAGGTTCAGGTAAGGAGGAACTTTGGCGGGAAGAAGGCACATTAACGACATTATACGCATCATTGTTTGATCCGGAAGAAGTACTTATGAAATGAAACTTGTCCTTATCCTCAGATATCTCAGTCAATCTATCATTCAGACTCTTAATTTGATCAGCAATCTCATAGCGAAATGGCACACTGCGCACACAAGAGAACAGAGCAGTAAAGTTACAGCAGCGTACCCTTTTCGTTGAGGCAGTAGCAGCACTCGAATGATCAGCCGGCGGATCAGAATGCTGCTGCTGATGATCACCATCTTGTTTCAAGAGGCCAGTGCCTTGAATCATGCAAAGATCAATGATGTCATCGGCATCGTACATCAAATCTTTCAGCTCATTGACCCATCCTTTGACAGTCTCGTCTTCGATCTTCTTCTTCTCGGCATCCTTGAGCACACGTGCAATCCTCTCCATCCTTCTCCGGAGCCTTTGGAGCTCATCCTTGACTCCTAACAACATGACGGCCTTCTCTTCAATGACATTTCCAAGCTTCTCCACCAGCTTTCCTGCAAATGCATCCACAATCATCGCCATGATCTTCTTCTTGCCAATAGCAGCCCCTCCAGTGATCACTCACAAGTCAATGCGCAACTACGGCGTTGCACAACCATGACCATAAATCGGGCAACTTTGTTAATCTCATATTATATTGCAATAATTGACACCATACCAATTAATTCCATGATTTAAGATAAATTATGTCAAATAAGGATGATGAATGAGCTGTCAGTCTGGCAGACAGCTCTTGTATGCCTGCCTTGAAAGTAATTAAAACATCAATTTTTTAATGAAATTAAAAAATCATTCAACTTGTATATCTTTAAACATTAATCAATCACATTATATTACATCAAGAATCTCCCCCCCGGTAAATTATTTTATTTTTAAAAAAATGATAAATTATTAATTTATTACATGAAATTAAAAAAAAAAAAAAAAACCTGTACAAACAAAACAAACAACGGAAACAAAAACAATAGCTAGATGAAACGCTTACTCTCTGGTATTATTTTATTGTTCCTTTTCATAATTCGTTTTTATTTTTATTCGTTATTTTAAAAATCAACAAAACACAAACCATTTTTCTTTTTTTTTTTTACAAATTTATCTTCGTTTCTCTCCTAAATGTTTCTCTCATAAATGATTGAGTTACACTATCCCACTTATTATTTGAATTACAAGGCGTTAAAGACTTAGGCCTTGTTTGGATGGGGGTGAAGGGGGGGTTTTTAGTAAAGTGAAGGGTAAAGTAGAGGTAAAGTAAAGTAGAAGGAGGTTTTTTAAGTTATACCTTGTTTGGATTGAAGGTAAGGTAAATGGAGGTTATTAAACCTTGTAGTGTTTGGGAGGAAGGTAATAGAAGGTAAGGTTATATGTGAATATTACTAAAATGCCCTTGAAACTATAAATTGTATTTTGTGCTAATTTTACCTATATAATACTATTTATGCTAATTTATGCTAAAAGACATGTTTATAATAATATAAATTCAAAAAGGGTATTTTGGTCAAAGAAAATATTCAACATAATCTAATTTATGCTAAGGGACATGTTTGTAATAATATAAATTGAGCAGGGGTATTTTGGTCAAAGATTTTTTTAACCCTCCAAAACCCCCCCAATTTGGAGGGTTGAAAGGGGGGTTTTGGAGGGTTTTCCAACCCTCCATTTAACCCCCAAATACTCTACCCTCAAAAAACCATGGAGCCAAACATGGGTTACTTAGTAACCCTACCCCCAAAAACCCCCAAAAACCTTCATCCAAACAAGCCCTTAAACGCATCATACAAAAGGCATATCAAGACTAAGCCAACAATGGCTCTAACAAAAAATAAGGTGCTTTTGGTTTTCCAAAAAAAAAAAAAATTTAATTAATTACCATAATTATGATCCTTTATAAAATGGAGAGAAATAAATAGGAGTGGATTTAAAAATGAAGAGAGAATATAGCTAGAGATAACATGAGTCAGTCACACACGCGCACACACAAACTACTCATACATGCCTGCATCTCATTAAACTACCTCAAGCTTTCACCTAATCTTCATCAGCATAAGCCACCAATTAGGCATACAATTATCATATCTGTGAGGCAGTTACCAGTCATACAAACAATAGGGGTTTCATAAGTCATGCTTACCAGTTGATGTCCTCAAAAATGTTGGTTCAGTTCACTGGTGCGCTTTAAATAAATGGCTCAGTCCTTTGGATATTTGCTGGATGGATAGCCCATATAGATGACCCTCACAAACACTCCTGTAGTAGTACTTCAGCACTAGCACTCCAAATCCAACCTGAATTGATCATCATGAGGCTTTTCCCATTGCTGGAGGAAAGAGATGAGCCGCTCCAGAGCACTCTTGTTCTTTTTATCGATCAGCTTCAAACTCTCCAAGGAGTCGAAGCTTCTCCGCAAACTTCAACATTGAGCAATTCTCAACTCCCAGTTCTCTCAAAGCAGCTAAATAAGAGATCTTTAAAAAACTGATTGAGCACTTCAAATTCGCAATACTTGCAAGCTGGCCAGATTCAAGCATCTTCGAAGAGCTGCAAGCTTTCGGCAGTTACGAATGCCAATTTTCATGAGATCAGGGAAAGGTAGTAGCATGCTACATTCCTCACCGTCTTCTCAATGACAATTCCTCCTAACTAGTCATATTCTGGAGTAATAAGTGCCCAAATATCAGAGATCACCTATTGAAAACTTGCTAATATCTTGATGTAGTATAATATGTCAAATCACAGATGCTAAACGGCTCCATTGCACACTTGGAGAGTTTCATTTTCTTCATCTATTCCTACCAGTGATTAATATCAAATTCTCAATTCAACTTCCATTCACCATGACGTTACTAATGTGCCTTGGCATAGATTTGGTATTTTTGGCATCCTAGATATGTTCTGTATTATTATTCTAAAACAATATACATATTAAATCATATTTAATAGGAACACTATATTTGAATGTATACCTCTAAATGTCACTATGGTCAAAGTAAAAGAGTAAAAACACATTATAGCTTAGTCCCCTTAGGATGACAAACCTTAATCTCCATCTCACCACTTCTGTCATAGGTGATATTATCTTTGTAATATATTTAAATAAATTTCATTTCATCCGCATGAGTATATACATAAATAACAACATTTTATAAGAATATACATGTCTAAAATGATACTAAGAATAACAATTTATACACTATATATATGTATAGTGTATAAATTGTTATTATTAATATATATATGCAAATTTCTCACACATTTAATATAGTTTTTTTTTATAATTAGATCATGACAATACGCAACAACAAATAAAAGCCTTCACAGAATTTACAGAATAAAAATGTGAAACAAAATGATGACATTTCAAAATTCAATTGTATGTCCTGTAAAAAGTAGTGCTAAAGTTCAATGTACAATTCTAAGGAAACCTTGATTCTCAAAAGTTAAATGCACAGTAAACATGATTCAATGGAGAAGCAGTTCAAGAACATAATACAAACATAGCTAAAGGCACCTATTAACAAAATCAATATACCTTTTAAAGAGAAGAAATTATTCTCCAAACATAACATGATAAGCAAAATAAAAACCCTAACAGTAACATTACATAAAGATGACGATCCTAATCTCATAATAGTTTGCCATGAAATTCTTCTTTTAATATATTATATTTTCGACATAACAAAGACTATCTTTTTTTCATTTTTAATTTGCAAGATGAGTGTAATCAAAAAACAAAAAATAGAAGGGTTTGATCAAGAGAGTAAACTAAAAACGAAATCAAAGAATCATCAAAAACCACAAGAAAAAAATACAATAAATGCAGGGAAAAAATAGAGAAACCAGGCTCAGATCCGGCATCAAATCATTAGATGTAAGGAACCCTAATCACCATCATCTTCACCAATCTCCTCTCTATGCACATTCATCCCCAAACAAACATTCCATGGCTGCAGCGGTTACCCAACCGACCCATATGTTTGTGAATATATATATATATATAGAAAGAAAGAAAGAGAGCAATGATGGTGACGATGAGGATGACGGAGAAGGTGGTGGTGAAGGAGATGAGAAGGCAACGGGGTATCCAAGCTGCCGCGCCATAGTTGATGTGCACAGGATCGGAAATGGCGAGAGCGAGAAGGAAGAGGTGGTGATTAAGAAACCCTTCTACTCCAATAATGAAGATCATCATCGCCTGATTGCCTTCATTGAGGAATCACAGAGCATTGAGAAGAATCATCGGCTCAATTAGCGAGTAACAACAACAACAACAACAAGAGCAAGAACCCTTAAAAAAAACCCTAGAAATTGAGTCTCCTCTTAAACTAATGAGCATTTGTAGAGCTAAGCCATGAAAATGGCCTCTTTGATTATTATTATTATTTTTCTTTTTTTAACGGGATGAACCACAATGATTAAAAGAGAAAAAAAATTACAAAAATAATAGACAAAAAATAATAAAGTAGAGCTAGCAACAAATGCTAGAAATAGAGAATAGAGCGAAATACGCCGACCATGGGAAAAAAACAAAAGCTCCAAAACAACAAAAGTCGATCCCAATGAAGGAAAAAAGAGAGAGACCCGCCTCCGGGTGATCTCGAACTGCTATTAACTAGATCTCGCCTAGTGAAGAAGGATGATCATGGGGGCGCTCTGATCTGCTACCCTGTTCGTGAGAAACTCCAAGCTGCGTTTGACCTTCGAAGTCGGTTCCTCTAGCTCGATTCTCTTAGGGTAAGGAGTTGTATTTATCCACAAGAGAACCATATGATCAATTTTCAAAATAATAGAAACGGGTGAGAGAAAAGTATATGAAAAAATGAGAGCATTTCTCTCAATTCAGATATTCTAGGTAATAGCTCTCATCAGAAGATCCCAAAAGGGTAAAAAGGTCTTGATCTCCATGCACCCCATAGGTCATGTAGAGATGTAGGATTATGATGAGTCTCAAAAACGTTTCCGAAGTAGCTCCGGATATGTGCCGCTACTAGGACATCTAATTAGAAAGTGATCGGTTATCTCAATTCCTGCATGACACATTACACATGCCAACCGGTTGAGCAAATTGATTTTTTTGGGACATCCACCTTTTAGAATAATCGGAGACACCCGGCATCAAAGGCCACCATCAATCAAAAAATTGTAAAAAGCTTTAACCGAGAAAACCCCATTCGCCGATAATTTCCACCGCTTTTCATCATACTTGTTTGGGTCCGCACGGTGAGTCTATCCCGTATATCACCCAAGCTAGGAAATTCCTCGAGAAGCAATAGGGCCACAAAATCGGCGAGCTCACCGATCGTACATTCTTGGTGGTGAGTCAATGCGTAGAGATGTGGCCATATATCAACCGGTGCCCGACCATCTACCCAATTGTCCCACCAAAACAGCGTGGAAGCTCCATCTCATAATAAGAAGACTATGTTTTTTCTGAAGGCTGGTAGAATGTGAAAGAGTTCATTCCAAAAGAAGGACCTCCTGCTTACTTGTGTATAAAACAAGTTCCAAGGGGTCCTATTTCTAAAATAAAGTGCACTAATGATGGGGGATCCACACCATATCTTTCCAGATAGGAGTTTCCACCATCACTTGTCTAGCAACACATTGTTGAAGGATGTCAAATTTAGGAAACCCCAACCCTCTTATTCCTTGGGCCTGCAAAGGCGCGTCCAACTCAACAGTATGATTTTGGGTTGAAGGAGGTCCGGGCCCTACCACAAGAAGTCTCTCCTGATTCTACCAATACTCTTGATGACTCAGTTGGGGAGTCTGTAAATGGATATCCAGTAAGTGGGAATTGCCGATAGAATTGAGTTTAAGAAAGTGAGTCTCCCCCTACAGAAAGCATCTTTGATTTCCAAGTAGCTAATCTAGATTGAATTTTATTTAATAATATATCCCAGTCCTGCTTTCTTGGTCGACATCCAGAGATTGATATCCCAAGATAAATGAGCGGCAGAGTACCTGAGATACAGTGTGCCGTCATAGCTAGAGATTGGTGCGGGAGAACAGCTTTCTGCGAGGAGTATAGACATGTTTTCTCCGAATTAACCATCAGTCCTGAAATCCCCTCAAAGAGAAATAACAGAAGTTTGATAATCCGTAGGTCCTCTCCACCCCCTGTAGTCATGATGAGGAGGTCATTGGCGTACCGAAGATGGCACATTTTTAATCTTGCGAGAATCTAAAGCAATCCCATGCGGGATCCTTGATCTCATAGCATTGTTGAACATTGTGCTAAGTACATCTGTGGTGATACACCCCTTGTGTATTCGCAAGTGCACGGGTCGTATAAGTAGTACAATATAGCCAAAGGGTCGGGTAGTCGAATCCACAAGGACTAGTGTATCTCCTAATACTCTCTCCCTGCTTAATATCTAGTCAATTAAAAGTGAAATTAAGGGGACTAAGGCCTAGGCAGGAAAGAGAAGGAAAGAGAAGAATCACAGGGGAAAATGATCCTGGGTTACTTAATTAGGGGGTAGGGCCCCGGGTTAGTCCCTTGGTGAAGTTCAAACTTAGATTCTAGCAGGGTTTATCAGGAATGTCTCAATAAACCTATGTTCTAAAGTCTTGTTGCGCTATGTGGAAGATACATGTAGTAGGGTTGAAGGTATGAGCAGATTCCTATCTTCTCGTATCAATCGTCAAGATATACGAGCTAAGTAAAAATCATGCATCTCAAAGCATTCAACCCGCTCAACAACCAACAATTAAGCAATCAACCAAAGATCTAACAAGGTGAAATAAAGGCCTCCATAAATGCTACAATAATTGAATCCAAGTTCAACCAACACACAAGTTCCTAACCCATAGCACCCAAAAGGGTTTAACCCCTCATAGGTTCAATCAACAAGAAGATAGCTGAGGAAACAAATACAATAGAAATCAAAGACTCCCTATTTGCTCGCATCCTTGTTGAAATATGAGGTTCTTATGTCGCTAGGATTGCTCCCTCCAATTGGCCTACAATTCGCGCTTCGAGTCCTCTCCCGATGATGATGATGTCTCGTACAAACTTGCCCCTTGGCCTCTAGTCGCCTTTCTCGCCAAAAGTCCCCTCAAACCCTAATTTTCAGTCCTCTCGTGATGATGATGATGTCCGTACAAACCGAGACCGTGCTTCGATTTCGAACTTTTACGTAATGTGCACGGCTTGGGAGCACGGCCATGCTTGGGCCGTGCTTGCCTTGACGAAATTCCCTTTAGGCCCTTTTGTTATAGATCTTCTTCGAGCATGCTTGTTATTGCTCCGGGACCTAAATAATCGCACAATAAACTAAAAATACCTCAAATAGCACTGAACTAGGAAAATAATGACATGAGGACAAAGAAATAGTGGGTATAAAATGGGAAAAATATATATGTAGAATGCACTCATCATGTGGATAACACAAACAGTAGAGGGGAAAGGGGATCCCCCTGTCTAAGCTCTCTACGGTAGCGAACATAGCCACAAGTGGAACCATTTATTATAAAGTTGGCTTTGGAGGAAGTGAGAATAGTTTCAATCCATCCAATCCATCTCCCACTAAAACCCCGCTCTTTTAATAGTTCCAGGAGGAAATCCCAGTCCACTATGTCAAAAGCTTTGCGGAAGTCAACCTTCAAACTAAGTCCAGGGATTCGTTGTTTCTGCATGAAGAACATCAGCTCTTGTGCAGTTACGATATTGTCAATGATGCACCGACCTTTGATGAACGCAGACTGATTTACATCTATCAATGAATCAATTATACGGCTAAGTCTAGTGGTCAACAGCTTTAAGACAATTTTATGAGACGAATTTATCAAACTGATAGGTCGAAAGTGTGAAGGGTCTTCTGGTGTTTGGATTTTTGGGATTAAAGCAATATTCGCTCAATTAATTCTTTCCAAATTAGCTCTACTCCAGGTAAA
Source organism: Dioscorea dumetorum (assembly GCA_902712375.1). Classification (NCBI taxonomy): domain Eukaryota; kingdom Viridiplantae; phylum Streptophyta; class Magnoliopsida; order Dioscoreales; family Dioscoreaceae; genus Dioscorea; species Dioscorea dumetorum. The sequence continues at coordinate 204,810 of CACTHL010000266.1, forward strand.
AGTCATCACATAGTTTAAAGATATCCTCCTTAACTATATCCCAGAATTTTTGAAAGAATAGCATCGGTATCCCATCGGGCCGGGCGCTTTGCTTGCGCTTAAATTAAAGACGACCGCCTCCACTTCCTCCTTAGAGAAAGGGTTGTCTAGAATCTCCAGGTCACAATAGGCCTTGGAACCTAACAAGGCTAGCCAATTAATATGAAACCTCTCAGCACGCGTGATGCCATATAGCACTTTGAAGAAGGAGGTGAAGGCATTCCCCATTTCTCTATTATCCTCCCATCTACATTCCCCTTGTCGCACCCAAGGGATGTAGTTTTTGTTTTTGCGACCGTTGGCAATGGAGTGGAAGAATTTGGTAGAATTTGGTATTTTCATTACCTTCCTTTAACCATGTCACTCTTGCTCTCTACCTCCAGTAGGTCTCTTCCTGTTTTAAAATTAAACCCAGCTCTGTTCTTAAGGAAGTGTCCCTCCTAATCTCCTCATTAGTGAGGATGGAGGATTCTTTAGCAAGATCAAAGGACTCCAACTCATGAAGCAAAGCCAATTTCTTCAATTTTAATGAACCAAATTCAAATTTCGCCTAAATCTTGAGTTGCTCACGTAAGCGCAAGATTTTCTTTGCAAGGATGAAGGCACCACAACCCTGAATATGAGGACTATGCCACCACTCCCTGATAAGGTGCTCAAAACCTTCCACCAAGCACCACGCTTGTTCAAAAAGAAAGGGGCGGCCCACATGAACGTGAGTCCCGAATTTTAATCTAATAGGGACATGATCCGACCCGAAACAGGGGAGAGAGCATTGAGTAACTTTGGGAAACAGTGCAATCCAATGAGCATTAACAAGAAAGCGATCCAACCTAATCCAAGTTAGGTTTTCTTGACCATTAGTCCAAGTGAATTGTTTTCCAAAAGTAGGTGGATCAATTACGAGGAGATCCCTAATTAGGTCTTGGGCATGTCTCATATCCATATGGTTGGGAATACCTTGAAGCTTATCATGGGGTGCAAAGATTTAGTTGAAAGCGCCACAAATCACCCAGGGGGTATTTTATCCCGGTTGACAACATCGGATTTCATCCCAAAAACTTTGCTTGAGGTGACGTGTGTTGGGTCCATAAACTGTGGTACAGACCCAATGCAAATTATTTGACTGAAGCCTAAATTCAATTGTGAGGCAAAAGGAGCCTTGACTGCTTACTCTCCCTTCGAACAAGTTACTATTCCAAAGCACACAATTAAACCAGCGAAGATATCCTAAAGCCGGCTGTAGGCAAATTAATCTAACCAAGTTCCGCCTATGGTCCTTGAAACAAATTGGTCCACGACACTAAGTTTTGCCTCTTGAATGCAGCAAACATCCGCATGATGTAATTGAAACAAATCCTTCACTAGGAATCTCTTAGACGGCATTCCTAGGTTGCGAACATTCCAACTTATAATATTCATAAGGAAAACTACAATCTCCCTTAAAAAAAGGTGGGCCTAATCGGAGGTCCCCGCTAACCCCTGCCGCAGCGCTTTCGTAAGGGAGGCCATCCTTTTGGACTCAACCATGCGTAAATGCAAAAAGCAATTATCTCTATGTAATGATGAATCAAAGACAACACCACAAGCATTGCAATAATTATTTAATTGAATATCAGACCATTCAGCAATAAGAAGAGGAGTGGAAGAAGTACCTTCCGGTGTCGTGTACACATTGTCTTCTGGGGGGCCTAAGTCCTTCGGCGAAGCCAACTTAGGCTGGCCCATTTCATTTGACTGAAAATCAGGTTCCAAGCTTGAATTGGGCTGGCCCATTTCATTTGACAGAAAGTTAGGTTCCAAGTTTGAATTAGGCTAGCCCATTTCATTTGAGCTGGGCGCCAGAATTATGGGATTTGGCTTGGTGACATGGCTTGACATAAGCTCGCCACATGTCGTCATCAGAGCCATTTTTTAACTTTGTTTATCTCCCATGTTTCTCTACTTTGTAACAACCTTATCCAATGGATGATCGACAACACCCTCCAACTCTTCACACATGTCAGATATTTCTCTATCACGGGGTATCATCGAGAAATTCGACATGACCGCCGGACAACCCGTGGGTTCGGGAATTTTCTTTTGACCTCTGGACCGATCAATGGACTGATCGGAATCATGTCTATTTCATCGACGGTCGTCGACGTCTTCTGCCATCTTTCGATTGACCCCGGGAGCTGAGCTCACCGGTCCGGTTGTCGAACGGTTTCTGGGAGCGGCGTTTGCCAGCCTATTCGTTGGCCCAAGTGGGTGCGGCCGCCACTCAGCACTCCGACGGCATTCTCCTTCGCCTGTTCCACCCCACGAGCTCCTTTCCTTGACAGACTTCCGGCCTCTCTTTACCTTTCTCTTCCAGTAGTATTTCATGCGTGTTCCGACGAGGAGAGCTCTCTCCTCCTTCCAACGGTGCCGCCGGAGACTCCACCTGACATACGTATTTCTCCAGATCCTTGCGAAAAATCGGGAGCGGGGCCCGGTCATCTGTGATAAGGACAACGAACCTCCGCATGCCAAAGCTGAGAATGATCTCATGCGGAAGTATAGCTCGAGGATGACACCTGACTGTCACCGACACAAAGCTTTTGTGAGGCTTACTGGGCTGCGGAATGACGACAAGCTCACCGATCGGTTTTAGTATCTCCACAAGCACTAGCCATGTCCACGCATGCAATGGCAAGTCCCAAATTAGAAGCCCCTGGCCTTTCCCGGAAGCTGAACCCACCGATCCTACCTCAGCGGACCAGTGAGTGATGGCGAGGGTGTAGGGGCCTAAGCGTAAAGGTAGGCTAAGTTCTCCAGCCTTGCTGGCTTTAATCACTTATTCTTCCCTGCTTAGGGTGGCGAGATGAGAATTCCCCCTGAAGTCGTAGACTGCATCAACCCTCGGTGTGTTCAGTGCTCCGGCGAGGAACTCCTTAAGAATTGCCACGTTTGTTTGTCCTGCGACTACCTCCAGAACAATAATCTTCGCCAACTCCCTCCAGAGCTTTGAGGTTTCCTGTGTTAACAAAAGGGAGATGTGGGACTGTTGCATACGAGGTGGATTTAATCTCTCTCTGGTGGCATCTGCTAGGGTTTCTTCAGCTTTATCTAGAGTGGGACGCCCTTTCAATGCTCTGGGCCGGACCCTCCTCCGTTGAGACGGTTTCGTGAGTTCCACCCTGCATGCGGCAGTCATGTGTCCAGCGCCACCACAACGTTTGCAGGTGAGGAGATGGCGACATTCTGAAGTTGCATGCGTTGTTCAAAGACAGTGGCCGCATGTTAGAGGCGACCTTGGCTTCTTGGTTCCCATCGGCTACGGACAACGGTGAGAAGGAGAGGTTTTGGAGATTACCTCGTCAGGTCTTGGACTGCGTTTAGAGCTTCGATGCTGGACCGTCTCCCAAGTCGCCTGGTTAACATCCTCCGAGGTTGCCGCCGTCTGTCGTAAGCTCTCTAGGTGGACTGATAGCTTGTACAAAATAAGTCCCCTCGCTCACAAGGTTGTTCCGGGGAGGATGCACTCGAAGCTGGGAGAGGAAGTGAGTGAAGACCGGCATCCTCTCCCCAACTTCGTCACGATTTCGCCGTCCTCCGAAGCATCCGCCGCCCAAGAGGTCGGCGTGCAAGGACTCCATAGATCACCCTTAATTTTTTATACTTTGTCTCCGGCCTCTTTGATCTCTCCATGGCCTTCTTATTGTTTTTAAAAAATATAATGTTAAATTGTTTGAAATATCTTTTAATATAATGTTTGAAGAAACCGTTTGAAAGGCATCAATGATGTTTTTGTGTAAAATAACCGTCGCTTACCCCAAAACAGGGTAAATTTCACTTGGTGGCCACAAAAGTTCTTTTTGTAACATGGTGGCCACATAATTTTATTCCGGCCGCACACATAGCCACAAGGGACTGTTCGTGGCGGTTTCGGTGAAATCGGCGACGTGGCAGCCACGTCATCACCTATGAAAAATTTCAAAAATTTGGGTTGATGACGTGGCCGCCACGTCGCCGGTTGAGATGCCGATGTGGCTGCCACGTTATTTAACAACTAACACATCCCCTTATGAGATGATGTAGCAGCCCCTGTCGCACACCTCGGCCCGACGTGGCAGCCACGTCATCAACCCAAAATTTAATGTTGATTTGTCATATCATTGACTAATTTCTATTTTGAATTAATTTCACTTGGTGGCCACAAAACTTTTAATATATAACAAGTATGGCCACATAAGTTTCATTTAAGGTAAATTTCACTATTGAATAGTCTAAATTCAAAACTTGTTATAAACAACGTATATAAATGGTAAATGTACTACATGTACATTCTAAAACTTGTAGATAAACAAAAAGTTCATAAAAAAAAAACCAATCTCAACAAATTTGGGAATAGATAACAAAGTTCGTAACAAAACATTGACATGTCTAGTATTTGATAGCAATGTGCCTAACAAAAACCATTAAGATTATAACATAAGCATTGCCAGTTGCTTTTGCCATCAAAATTCTCCATTCCTCCACCACCCTTGACCTAGGAAGAAACCCTTTTTGTAGGTGGAGATTGATTTGGTGTTGTGCAGTAGATTGTATTCCCCATGTTAGCTACACTAACATTGGTGGACCTACTTATGTTGACATTGAGAACTGGCCCTGGGCTGGTAATGGCACTAGTTTGACTTGTCTCGAGGCTGTTGGGAATCTATGAAATCAGGAGCCCGACCTAACTCACTGGCAGCTGCAGTGCTGCCAATTGGCACATTTCCTACATCAGGAGCTTGAGTACTTCTCCCCTGTGAAGAAACAAATTGAAACAAGTTACTTCAGAGGTGTAACTTATAAAGCAAAAGAAAAAATTAATTCATGGTGGGCAACCCATTAAACTTCAGGTAACTCATTTACATCATGTGCAGTACATACCAAACATAATACAAACATAAATAACAAAAAGCCTTCCAATTAAACTTATGAGTGCAATGAAAATACTTCACAAGATACCTACCTTCTTATGATGCCTCTTGTTGTGGCCTGTTGCATGGCATTCACTATATTTAACTGTGCTTAACCCCTTCCTACATAGTTTCTGCTTGCCTCTCACAGAAGATCCAGAATTGGATTTTGATGCATTCAAGAAATTCTCAATCTCTTCAGCCTCTTTCCTCCTTGCAATTCTCTCCTTCCTTTTTTCCCTTCTCCCCACTGGTGGTGGGATCACTGTTGTCCCATCATCTATTTCTGGCAAAAGGTCCTCGTTGTTGGTGGGGTTTATGTAGTGTTTATAGACTTTTAAATATCTTGACACCTTATAAGAAGCATATACAAAATTTTCTGGTTATTGATTATTGGCATATATGGCTCATATTGCATGAGTGCAGGGCAACCCAGTCAACTCCCATCTTCTGCAAGTACATGTTCTCTCAACCATGTCAACAATGAATGATGATTGGGCACCTATGATCTGGACCTTAGGCCCACCTGAAAATTCTGGGATGTAGCATTGTGACTCTTCTTTCATCTTATCAAGCTTCTTTTGTACCCTAGGGCATATGCTTCCCTTGTACCTAAGCATCTTCTCCTTATTATTCTTCATTCTCCTCATCAATTTCAACTTGATCATTTCAAGCATTATGATGATTCCCTTGTCTCTTGCATCAAATATATACTTGTTAAAACACTCACAGAGATTGTTGAGGAGGATATCACACTTTTTTGTGATTGTGAACAATGACCTAGTCCAGCTTGCATAAGGTCTATCTGCATGATCAAGCCATTTTCTAGCTTCTCGGTTCTCTTTCTCTATTTTTCCAAGCCAGTAGTTAAACTTTGCTTCATATGTTGCCCTTGCAGGGTTCCATAAAAAATCTTTAAGTGTTTTCCCTCTGAATTTCTGTGCTCAGCGTTTGGAAATATATCTTCAACATCCCTTTTAAGCCCTGTAATTAGAAGGTAAAAATTAATTCACTAGTAGCATTACTAGAATTAAATTTAACCATAGCAACTAACATTTTGCCGGTCACTCATTATAGTGAGATATCTGCTGTTCCATATCTGTAAGTCATCTCTCAATAGCTCCATAAACCAGGTCCAAGTATCCCTATTCTCAGTCAATACAATTGCATATGCAATGGGAAATATACAGTCATTTGGGTCAATCCCTACTGCTGACAGCAATTGCCCGCCATAGAGGCCTTTTAAAAAGCATCCATCAAAGCCTACGAGTGGCCTACAACCTAACCAAAATGCATCCTTTAGGGGCTTCAAGCATACATAAAAGCCTTTGAAGACACTTTCATCTCTCCACAAAATCGCTGTGGTGCCTGGATTACTTTGCATAAGCTCAGCTGCATACTTAGTGAGCTTCGTGTATTGCTCAGCCTCATCTCCATTGACCCACTTCATTGCCAAGTTTTTAGTTCTCCAAGCTTTCAAGGCAAATATTGTAAACCTATGGTTATCCTTAACTTGTTGAGCTCCAATGTGGATCGGCCCTGAATTTATTAAAATATTTAGTTGCAAGCCACCTTGAAGTTACATGAAAATTTGTGAAGACCTTCCCACAGCTGTGATCAAAATTGGCACTTTTAATTTGTACGGATGGGTTCTCCCTGCTCATGTGAGCTGCATAAATCCTAAATAAGCATTCTTTGTTGTGACATGCACAAATCACCCTCTTCTTGTCATTTTGTGGAAACCATAGTTGAAATCTATTCTTAATCCCCCAATTTCTGCATGCCTTCTTCAATTGGTCAAAATCCCTGAACAACATTCCAACCCTTAATCTGGGGTTATATACCTCCCCTTCTTCATTAAATTCTGCATACTTAGTGTGGCCTACACCATCTGAATCTGGTTCTGAAAGCAAGCCATCATCACTGTCATCCTCTGATTCACTATCTTCTCCGACAACAGCTCATTTTGTTACACTACTAGTTTGAGGGAAACTTGGGGTACCATTAGGTGTGCCGCTTTTGTTTTTTACTCTTTGTTCATCCATGACCTCCTGATAATCATCATCACCAAATTGGATATCGTAATCAGGATCATGTAATTCATCCTCTTGCATTGGATGTACATCAAGTATGCTACTGTGTGACACCCCTTCCATGACGGACTTGATGAATTCTGAAAATTGAAAAAAAAAAAAAAGTAGTAAGTCGGCAGTTTTGTGGGAAAACAAGTTATTGACGCATTAGAATGACTACAACACATTCACCAAAGCATTACAAAGTGAATAAAATATATACAGGGTGTCCATATCCGAGAACTACTCATTAAGGCATAAATTGACTGTCAAAATAGATACCACAGTTATATCTTTGTTAAAAAAATATGTACCAATAGACATGGACTCTCTCCAAGTAAGAAATCCACTAATAACAATGTTCCTTCATTTATGTTTTTCTTTTCATGAATTGCATCATGTCTTCAGTAACATTCATGACAAATATGGCGTGACACTCCAACAACTATTAACACTCAGTGGTTAAGCCTTAGTTAGCAAAAACCTCTTATAAATAAATGAATCATATGGGTCCACCATCTGCACAAGCTATTGTTCAGTGAGCTTAGTTATATTACTTCCATGGACTCAAACAGCACAGCTGATGCATTGAGCTCTTACTCTTAATTTTATTACTTGAATTAGCAAAACTTATAACAAGTGACAAATCTTATAGGACCTCATTATCCATCACTCAGTGATCTTCAATGTATTACTTTCATGGACTTAAAATGGATATTTTGGTGTACTAAGCTCACACTATTCACATGCCCACATAGACACACAGCATTTGTTCTTTTACTTCTATGGATTTAAAATGGACAGCTTGATGCGCCAAGCTTACGTACTTCACATACAAACACAACACGATCATTGCTGTTTATCTCTATTTTATTGTTTTTCAGTTGTTTAGAGCTGGATCAAATTATGCTAAATTTAGGAATTCATAGAAGACATTGAATCCATTGACATCTTTGGACACCCAAAAACAATTCAATACCCAAAATCAAAGGGCACCATAAGGCAGAAAAACACCAAACCATCATAATCAATAAGAAAAGAAAGGAAGAAGATGAACCTGGCTACAATTGTAGGTGAAGGGCAGGAAATCAAAGAGCTCCACTCCTCCACGCTGCAATGCTTCCTGAGATCGGGAAATTCAGGCGTCCTTATATGAAATTACACACAATCAAGATCCAATTAAAATAAAAAAACAACAAATTAACACAGAGCTTCAAATTCACAAACCCTAATCGTCGAAGCCCAAGTTGTCGTTGTCTCTCTTGTTCACGTTTCAACCCCGTGAGACCGGCCTTTCGATAAGAAAAAGGGTTTTGTTTGCGGAGGAGAAAGAGGAAATTAGTCGATGATGTGGTAGTCAACATTAAATTTTGGGTTGATAACGTGGCTGAGGTGCTGACAGGGCTGCCACGTCATCGCATAAGGAGATGTGTTAGTTGTCAAATGACATGGCTGTCATCAACCCAAATTTTTGAAATTTTTCGTAGGTGATGACGTGGCTGCCACGTCAGCGATTTCACCGAAAACTGTCATGGAACAATCTTTTGTGACTATGTGTGTGGCCACCATATTAAAAAAAAACTTTTGTGACCATAGCGATATATTTAAAAAAGCTTGTGACCACCAGTGAAACTTACCCCCTATATCAAAGTTGAATAAACTTTTGTGACCATCGACGAAAATATCAAAGTTGAATAAACTCAAGTTTTCCTTACTTGTCTTCATTTATGCTTCGTGCTACGCTTATAGTTTATTAGTAGTACTCTGAAATAACACCTTGTGGCTTGTTGCCACTCGGTGCATCCCCCCTTTATTTGGTATCAGAGCCTTGTTTATGATCAACGGAAGACCACGGTAGGTATGACGGGGTAAGACAGCTCTGGGTGTTCCCAGACACCTAAGGCTGGAAAGAATGGGTTAAGTTTTATTAAGAATTATTCTCTTTTTTGTTCTTTGGGCTATTTTGGCTTGTAAATCACATGATTCCAGGGAAGTGAGCCTGAGTTGTTGATTGGGCTAATCTCGGACTAGTATTTCTTGAAGAGAAGCCGCTTAGGTCTATGAGCTGAAAAGGTACTGGATTACCCAGTGATGACAAAGCATGTGAACTTTGTGGCGGATTTTCTATGAGAGAACACCAGAGATGGGACCAGTTTGGCGACTCGTCCACTCATCACAAACTTCGTTGGACTTGTGAGGAGCTACCTGTAGTTGGTAAGAACAACCAAGAGAATTTGTCTTGAAAAACTTTGATCCCTTCCATGAAGGTCCAAGGCCTGGGAATACGTAGGTTTTCATAAGAAAAACTCACCTCAGAAAAACAGTGAATATTTTAGCTCAATATCTCAGTTTTCAGTTTATCAACTCAGTAATACTTTCAGCTCAGTATATATCAGTATATCAAAAATCATTAGAAATAGATCAACAAGATATTTCAGAAAATATTAAAATATCTGAATGTATTATCTGCTATTAATAGTATTACTCATAAAAATTTTAGCTATTCTAGTAGAAGATTGCTTACAAGAAGCAAGAAGCATAGGACTATTACTATTAGAAGATGAGTATGATCAATAGTTCAATCATTAGTATATGGGCCATGATTAAGGAACCCATGAGTTACAAGGACCAAGGGAGGCCCAGCAAAGTTTGGATACTTCTCTGAAGTCTTAAAGGGACTCAATAGCACTTGTTCCTGGAGGTCAAGTACCAATGACTGAAGCTAGATTTTTGTTTTTGGAAAATAAATTAGATAATATTATGAAAAAACTTACAGCAGTAGAAGCCCAGTTGGCTAAATTAGATACATTATTAACAAATATCGATTATCTTAAACAACAATTATCAAAACGAGTCTCAGAAAATGAAATTAATGAATTAAATCAGTTGATTAAGAATATCCAAATAGGCACAGGAAAACCACCAGTAAAGAAGGTAGTATCTCTTTTTGCTGTATGGTCAAAAGAAGAACTAGAAAAACCACAACAATATAGGATGAGATTCCCTAAAGGAAAGTGATGGATGATAATACAGTTAGAAATAATTCTCAAATCATCCAAAGTAAGGACAGAGTAAGGAGGTTTCCAATATTTCCCGTAAAACATATAAATAGAATAGAGACAGCTCTCTCTCCAGAAAAGCAAGCCAGGAGATTAAAAGATGAAAATTTATCTCTCTTACCAGGAGAACAGTTATATAAGCATGGTTTCTTTGATTACTCTAATAGAATTTATGAACATTATGATGAAGTACAGGTATGTTGCCCTAATGATGAAACACAGATTGCGTTAGACTTAATTACACAAGAATCATACGATAAGTTAGTAGGCCAAGGATATACAGTGATGCATCTAGGCATAGTCCTATTAGGTATCACTGGAATGTATAGAAAAGGATTAGGTACAAAAGTGATGTTAAGTCTAGTAGACATAAGACATATAGATTCTGTCTCAAGATCTGCTATCGGATTAGCTGAAGCAGACATGAACAATAATTTTGAGGCAACTTATATGACACCGGATTACATAGTAACCTTAAGTACTTTATTCAAGTTTATAAAACTAATAGTCAGGACTAGAGGATATAATATGATAGATACGGAGCCAAATATCACCATAACAAAGGCATTTACAGGACAGATATCAAAAAATAATACTATAAAGTATACATTAAAAACCAATAGGATAGAAAACATTACAAATATTCTAGGAAGTAAAAGAATTCAAGCAATTCCAGCCAAGTATTATGATTCGAAACATTAACATGACAGAATGGACTATAGAGCCATTACTACCAATGACATTAAGATTATGAACATTCTGATGGAAGGTAAAGTTTTAGAGTAGCCAAATATAACAAAAGACTAGCTATAGAAGATCATGTTCCTGAAAGAGAAACTTCAGAACAATGAAAGATTTAGTTAATATAGAAAGCTTAGAAGTAGTAATCCAAATGAGGAAACAACACAGTAATCGCTTAGAGAAAATGAATTTAGAATCATATAATGCCAAGATAATTTTACAAAAATTCCACTGGTTGGCAAGAGTGGAAATATTTTTAGAATATTTTATAGAACAAAGAAAATATTATACCCAAATATTAGAAACCAGTAGATATTTACAATATTACAGAAAGTTAGGTGTTGATATGAAAGAAAAATTATTAACAGAACAGGAAGAATTTCTGGAATATGAGAAAGCAAAAATTAATAAATTAAAGATAGATTATGATAAGATAACTAACCAAATTAGAACTTAAATGAAAAGCTTGTTCAAATCCCAAACTTTAGCCCCAATAATCCAAAGAAGGCAGTTCTTTAGTAGATTTACAACTAATCTTCCGTACCATAAGTTAACTTTAAGACAAAAGATTTATTATGAAAAATGGTTTTGGTTAATAGAAGTAGAAACATTTGTAGAAGAAAAACTCGAAACTATTTCAGATTATGAAGATAGGTTAAGGCTATCTCACTTATCCCATATCCAAAGATTTCTTATTAAGAGAATACAAGAAAAAGTTAAAACAATTACGGAAAGAAGAGAAGAGATTAGAAAAAATGTATGGTAGAATAGGAAACCTGTACGGATGAAACAACTATTAGAAAAAGGAACAGTTAAAGACGTAGATGATCACTTGGATTATTTACAAAAGTATGTAGTCAGATCAGGATACTCAGTTCCAGACCAGATACACATGCTTAGGTATGAATGGCTAGAAGAAGTTAAAAGATATTTATTAACCAAGAATAATATGGAACAAGAACATCAGTACCAATAATTATTAGCATCAGAAAAAGAACAAAGGAGTAAAAGAAAAGAAATCCTTGAAGATGAAGGAGAACCAAGTAGCAAAACAATAAAATATGATGAATGTCTTAGGCCACATAGAATACCTATAAAGTCTATTGATTTGATTAGACGATGGCGAAGACATGACATCCAATTTCTCGAAAATTGGAAATCAGATTTAGAAAGAAAATATAAAAATATAGAAAGTAATTATATTTAATGGATATAGAAAAGTTTTATCCAGATTATGACTGGGAAGTAGATTTTGAAATATTCCCAGATGATATAGATGATGTTCATTTTCTAATAGAGTGTAGATATCCCTATGGGGATTGGCCTAGGAAAAGCCAAGAAAAGATAGAAACACATGTAGATGAAATATACATGGAATATACAGATGAAGAACTCGTCCGACAATTAGATGAGTTAGATATGGAAGCTCTTATGAAAAAGTATGAGCAGCCTTTAATTCCACCTCTAGAAAATGAAATTCAGACCCAAACTCAGGAAAGTTCTATGAGTGAGGCAGGACCAGGTGCACCCGTAGGATTAGCACCAGCAGAATTCGTTACAACTAATGTAAGGATGACTCAACCAATGCAATATCCGTCCAAACATGTATTTGGACCAGAAAGGCCCTATCCTAAAGGAAGAGGTAGATCAGACCCCTTAGAGGTTATACGAGACATGTCAAGACAAAACAATGAAGGAAGTATGTTAGTTTTAACAACAGTACATCCGTAAAAATGGCCAGAATTAATTGATCGATGGGAATCAGATGCTATGAATGCATTAGGCAGAATTTCTTATCAGCTAGATGACTTAGCAATAGTAAATTTCATAGAGAATTTACTCGGCACTACAGCTAGAGAATTATTAAACAGTTGGAAAATTATATATCCACAGGAATACCAAAATATGGTGAAAATGGCAAATAATCCTTACAATATCACAAATCAGGTTAGATCCATTATTTTAGGGACAAACCTAGCCAGAGGAGAAACGACATTACAAGATGTAGCTGCCAGAGATTTCAAGTTTTAATGAAATCGTAAAATTTAGTCAAATGTATTTAGCCTTCGCAGCTAAGACAGGCAGAGCTTTCACGGGTACAGAATTGATTAAGAGATGGTTTAACAAATTACCTAAGCCTTTAGGTGATTTAATTTATAAATCATGTGTAGATCAAAATAATGATGAGATTGCAGGCATTGGCCCAGCAATTCTGTTTACATTTAATTATTTTAAAGATAAATGCCTAGAAGCGGAAGCAACTAGACAAGTGTCTAGTTATAGCTATTGTAATAAGATTTATATCCCAGCAATTCATAGAGAATATAAACCAAGAAAAAGATTGAAAAGAAGCCAATATTATAAAAAAGGAAAACCTAAATATAACCACGTTAAAAAATTTAAAAAGCATAAACCTCCCAGGAAATGCAAATGCTACATATGTGGTATAGAAGGTCATTATGCAAGAGAATGTAGGAATAAAACTGTTAATAAAGAAAGATTAAAATTATTTCAGGAATTAGAATTGGCTGATGAATTTGATATTGTCAATTTAGACAGTAACGATAGTAAAAAAGACAGTGATATATACAGTATATTTGGAGAAGATAATTTAGAAAGATTAGAAGAAGTTGGACATTTGATAGATTTCCAAGATACATATGGAAGTATAGAATGGCTTCCAGAGAATGGATAGATGGATTGGATTACTAAACAGCAGAAGTTTATGATTTTAGGAAAACAGTCAGTAGGAAGAGATAATCCTGAACAACAGTCTCTTTACCAGAACCTCATTATTGAAGAGTTTCATGAATTTTTAAAAGAAGAGGATTTAGATAAAAAGAAATTAGAAGCAGTAGACCTCATACTCGTAAGTCTAGGATATTTACACTAGCACTGAGGAATTACCTTTCAACTTATGAATAGAGAAAAGTCTCAAAAATATAGCCTAGACCAGAACCCAAAGTATCTATTAGACACTTATCACATCATAGAGGACAAAGTTGATTGCGATCACCACTTTGAGCCCTTTACGTACAATTACAAGACTAGATGTGATAAATGCTTTTATTTCCATGTGCTAAAGCACAGAGTAACTTGTTTTAAATAACAGACATCACTTTGCAGAAGATGTGCCCAAGAGCACTATGATTTTACTTTTGATGAATCAGATTCCACTCAAGAAGATAGAAATCCTAGACAACGCATACCAGTAGGATACGATGTCGACAATATAGACAAGGAATTGATTCGACAACTATTAAATCGAATAAGAGAGCTAGAAGAAAAGTTAGATACAGCAACTAAAGAATTAGATTCTTACCAATCTAAAGACAAAGGCATAGTTATAATGCAGGATGACTGTAACACAGAAGAAGAAAATCTTCATGAAAATTATGATGAAGATATTATGATAGTAAACCAAAATAGACGGTACAATAATTTACTCAATCTTCATTTTGTCATAGAATTTAAGGATGGATTTAAGCTCCCAGTAGATGGTATTATAGACACAGGAGCTAGTAAGAATTATATTTCATAAGACATTGTTCCTTTAAGATATCAGGAGGAAGTAGTAAAGACATCAGTAGTCCATGATGCTTTTGGCAACAATATAGTTCTGACTAAGAAATTAGCAGATTCAACAGTAAAGTTTAATAATCAGGTTTACACATTACCTTTTACATGGCTAAAGCCTTTCCAAAAGAATAAACCCACACAATTTATTTTAGGAATGGGTTTTATTAGACATCAATCAGGAGGGATTATAGTACAAGGAGATTTAGTTTCGGTCTTTAAAAGACTGGATATAGTAACAACAACTCCTTATACATCTAATATTCATACTCATGAAGAAGTAGAATGGGAAGAACAATGTGAATTACAAGTAGACTATCATGAGCTTGAGAACGTAAAAAGAAAAACTTACTCCTCTCTTAGACAAATTAAAACATGAGGGCATTATTGGAGAAAATCCAATAAAATTCTTACATAGGACTAATGAGGAATGTAAGCTAGAAATCATTAATCCAGAATTTCGAATTACATGCCCCGTAATCAAAGCAACTCCTTATGAACAAAAAGAGTTTGAAATGCATATTAAAGAACTATTACAGTTAGGTATAATAGAGGAAACAAAGAGTCCGCATAGAACAAGAGCTTTCATTGTCAATAAGCATAGTGAGATTATAAGAGGGAAAAGTAGAATGGTATTTAATTACAAAAGACTGAATGATAATACAGAAGAAGATAAGTACCCTTTACCAAGTAAAGAAGCACTTTTACAAAAGATAAAGCACACCTTTATTTATAGTAAGTTTGATTTAAAGAATGGCTTTTGGCAAGTTAGAATGGAAGACAGTAAGAAGTGGACAGCATTCATAACACACAATGGCCATTACGAATGGAAAGTAATGCCATTTGGATTGAAAAATGCACCACAGATCTTCCAAAGAAAAATGGATAGAATCTTTAAAAAATATTCCTTTATTGTAGTATATATTGATGATATTTTACTGTTTAGTAACACTATCAGTGAACATGTGGAACATCTTTTTAATATTCTTTAATGAATGCAAAAAGAATGGCCTTATCTTATCAGAAAAGAAGATGAGGATCGGCTGCAGAAAAATAGAATTCTTAGGTGTCCTGATTGGACAAGGGCAAGTAGAATTACAGAAGCATATTGCGACAAATATTTTAGATATGCCTGACAGACTAGAAGGCCTAACACAAATTAGATCATTCCTAGGTAAATTAAATTATGCCCGAAATTTCATTCCAAACTTAAGTTAATTAGCTGGACCTCTTTACATGAAAACTAAACAGACAGGTAAGAGAAGGTTCAATAATGAAGATGTTAAGTTAATCCAAAAAATTAAAGACGTAGTCAGAAAAATTAAACCCTTATAACTACCACCAGAAGGTGCGTATTTAATTATAGAATCCGATGGAAGAATTGGATGATGGGGGGCTGTACTAAAATACAGACCCACTAAAGCTAGTCCATTAAGAGAAGAACAAATTCGTAGGTATGACAGTGGAACATACACTACGCCAGTTTCAAGTACAGATGCAGAAACATTAGCTGCAATTAGAGCAATGGAGAAGTTCAAATTATTTGTTATCTCTGCTGAAGAATTTACATTAAGAACAGATTGCCAAGCAATCGTCTCTTTCTATCACAAAAAATCAGAAAATAAACTATCTCTAAACAGATGGTTATGTTTTGTAGATTTCATCATAGGAAACGGTTTTAAAGTAAATATTGAACATATTCAAGGGACTCAAAATTTTATTGCAGACCAGCTCAGCAGGATGGTGAATGACACCTTTGAGGATCGCGCCAGCTAAGGTATGGCATCTTATCCCTACTCTAAGACGTAGGATGGTCCATCAGAATGCTTAAAGAGGGGATTACAGAAACCAGTAAGTTCCTCAGTACTTTAGGCATGGTGGCGTCCGGAGAATCTTATCCCGGAAAACAACAGATTCGTTCCTCCTTTAACTTGATGGTGGCTACAGAAACCGGTAGGTCCATCATTTCTGGTTATGGGGAGAATCTGGGGTAACCACACCACCGACCTATAAATACCAAGCTCCACATCTAAATTAAACCAGGAAATGAGTGAAACTACAAATCTACAAATCAGTAAGCTTTTGAAACCCAAACATCTTATTTCTGAGAGAGCGAAGAGGAATATGCCAGCAAGGACATTAGCTCAAATGGCATCCACATCTCGTACATCACCACAAGCATATCCTATGGATACACTGCTGAACCTCCCAATGTTTCCAGTCGATTCACCGTTGTACTTCAAGACGAAGGCTATACTCAACCTTCACCAGCAGGTCTTAGTAAACAATCTCTGGGCAAGCCGCAGAGATCAGAATGCATTAATTCCGTTACTCCATCAATTGGCGGAATTTTTCCAAAGAATTAATGAAGAGGTAGAGCAACAGCACGTACCTCTGCCATTAGCCAAGACAAGGGCCCCACTGCCCTTCAAACCACAGACAGTGGACTTCCTCGTGGAACAAGAGAGAAGAATCAAACAATTGGAGACAGAGCTCCGCATTAGAGAAGAAGAAATTCTAAAAGTAAGAAAGACACTACAATACCAGAAGGAAGAATTACTAATCTTCCAACATACAATTGAAAGTAGCAGGAAAGAAAAACTACAACAGCTCGAAGACTTTCCTGAAGAACTAACAGAAGTACAGGATGTTGTATTTAGAAAAGTATTACAACATCTAGATGAAGAATTTGTCAATCAGGCGACGCAACTGAAGAAAATGGCCGAAGACGGGATCACCCCGCCTGGGATGGCTCTAGCAGGCATCGCATTCCAAGGTAACAAGCATAAGAGTCCTTATTGCAGGTGTAATGAAGGATTCTCGATTTACAGATGCTCCATCAACCTTTCAAGATGGAGGGACACAGAAGTTGAGGGAGTTCCATTCTCCTTCAAGACACTCTTCAGACATGGGCTCATAGCCCGTGTCATTATTACAGAAGTACGACAGATTGATGCATTTGAAGAACACTTCCAGTTTGCAGCAGTTCTCCGCAAACTATGCAAGACAGTACCCCCTGGAGAAGGGTATGTAAATTTAGAAATTAACTCCATTCCACCAGCGCTGCAGTTTAACTATCCAGATGAAACAAGGCATCTGATAAAGGTCTCGATACTGAGACACCATCGCGCTATACAAGACGACGTTGACGCACGAGGAGCAGCAGCAGTCAGAAATGACAGTAGTATAATTCAGCAGCTTAGTCTGTGGAGGGCATGTGCCCTCACCACAAATTGGAGGAAGGTTGGTCCTACGATGGAGGAACCAACAAGAGTTTCATTAATAAATTCTTTTCTTGCACAAAGTCTATGATTTCTCTAATATCGTCTTTAGTGGAGAGTAAATATCCTAGACTTACGAGTATGAGGTCTACTGCTTCTAATTTCTTTTTATCTAAATCCTCTTCTTTTAAAAATTCATGAAACTCTTCAATAATGAGGTTCTGGTAAAGAGACTGTTGTTCAGGATTATCTCTTCATACTGACTGTTTTCCTAAAATCATAAACTTCTGCTGTTTAGTAATCCAATCCATCTATCCATTCTCTGGAAGCCATTCTATACTTCCATATGTATCTTGTAAATATATCAAATTTCCAACTTCTTCTAATTTTTCTAAATTATCTTCTCCAAATATACTGCATAGGCAATTTTCTTCAGTTGCGTCGCCTGATTGACAAATTCTTCATCTAGATGTTGTAATACTTTTCTAAATACAACATCCTGTACTTCTGTTAGTTTTTCAGGAAAGTCTTCGAGCTGTTGTAGTTTTTCTTTCCTGCTACTTTCAATTGTATGTTGGAAGATTAGTAATTCTTCCTTCTGGTCTTGTAGTGTCTTTCTTACTTTTAGAATTTCTTCTTCTCTAATGCGGAGCTCTGTCTCCAAATGTTTGATCCTTCTCTCTTGTTCCACGAGGAAGTCCACTGTCTGTGGTTTGAAGGGCAGTGGGGCCCTTGTCTTGGCTAATGGCAGAGGTACGTGCTGTTGCTCTACCTCTTCATTAATTCTTTGGAAAAATTCCGCCAATTGATGGAGTAACGGAATTAATGCCTTCTGATCTCTGCGGCTTGCCCAGAGATTGTTTACTAAGACCTGCTGGTGAAGGTTGAGTATAGCCTTCGTCTTGAAGTACAACGGTGAATCGACTGAAAACATTGGGAGGTTTAGCAGTGTATCCATAGGATATGCTTGTGGTGATGTACGAGATGTGGATGCCATTTGAGCTAATGTCCTTGCTGGCATATTCCTCTTCGCTCTCTCAGAAATAAGATGTTTGGGTTTCAAAAGCTTACTGATTTGTAGATTTGTAGTTTCACTCATTTCCTGGTTTAATTTAGATGTGGAGCTTGGTATTTATAGATCGGTGGTCTGGTTACCCCAGATTCTCCCCATAACCAGAAATGATGGACCTACCGGTTTCCAGTTTGCAAACAAGTGAAGATTTGGGCTTGCATGTATAACTCTTCTGTCAAGTCACCTTGATGAAGAAAAGCATTGTTTACATCAAGTTGATGAAACAATCCTGAGATTGTCGAGAGCATAAAACAAGTCTAATTGTCACGGGTTTCACCACTGGACTAAAAGCTTCTAAATAATCCAAACCAAGTCTTTGATTAAAACTTTTAGCAACTAATCTGGCCTTGTATTTAGAAATGATTCCACCTAGATTACATTTCACTCGAAACACCCACTTGCATCCTACTTTGGTTCTATTAGATGGAGGCACTACGATCCAAGTGGAACTTTTCTTAAGTGCAACAAGTTCTTCCTCCTTCATTGTTGCTTTCCAATGGGCATATTTAATAGCTTAAGAAGCACATAAAGGCTTAACGGTGTCAGGCATGGGATATTTAGTAACTGAAAATAGTTGCTTAGGTTTGAAGATGTTGTTCTATGACCTTGTAATCATAGGATGAGTTTGAATAGGCAAATTTTCAATGTGTTGTAGGAGAGTGATGAGAACTTACTAGAGACGCAACAAGGGCTTGTGAATCTTGTATAAGGATGGATGGGGAGTCTCCTTGATCAAGGCCAGAAGATGATGATGTATGAATGTCTTATGGAGAAGTAAAACCTATTGAATGAGGCAATGGAGAAGAGGAATTGGTTTTCCGCCAATTGCGGAGTTCCATTGAGAATGCACTTGTAGTGTTGCATGAAAGGAGGGATTACAAATAGAAAATGGAAAAATGTTTTCACCAAATAGGACATCTATGTCTAGATAGATATGTCTATCCTCTTGCTATTACAAGTCTCTAGACATAAGTCTGCACTTTGAGCTTTGGAGTAACCTATGAAGACACATGGTTTAGAATTAAGAGTTAATTTATAGTGTGCATAACGCCTTAACCAAAGATAACATAAGCACCCAAATGTTTTCAACCTACAATAGTTTGGCTTTTGCTTAAAGAGAAGTTTGAATAAGCATTTTCTGTGTAAAACTGGTGTTAGTAATCTGTTTAACAAAATAAACAGCAGCATGAAAGGCATGCGTCCAATATTTTAAAGGCATAGAAGCAGTATGAAGTAAAGTACAGCCTGTTTTTACAATAGATGGCTACCTTCTCTCAACAATACCATTATGTTATGGTGTATAAGGAGATGTCTTTAAATATTGAGTACCATGAAAAGCAAGAAATTGAGTTAAAGTTTCAAACTCACCTCCACAATCTCAATAAATTGACACAATAGGAGTATTAAAATATTTCTCAACAATAGATTTGAACCTGGTGTTTGTTGATGAAGAACAAGGCATAGATGCTTGTTTCACTATGTGTTGCAAAATTGGTGAAGAAGAATGGCCAAGTCTATTATGCCAAATAGAAGAAGAGGTCTTAATGCCAACAAATGCAAGAGCTGGTAGCTTTCTTAGTGGTTTCGAAGAAGGAAATTCATATATACAATCTCTATTCAAGCCTTGAACGAGGGGTCTCCCTGGGTGCAAATCCTTCACAAGAAAGAAAGAAAGAATGAATGAATTCAACAGACACTGTGTCACAGAATTTAAAAACTGACACAAGGTTTTTACCAGCTTGAGGAACATGCGAAACTTCATTCGAATGAAAAGTTTGAGAAAAAGAAGTACAGTTGAACCAGTATGGGTGATCCGGAGTGTTGAACCATGCATCTCCAATGATCAAGGCCTCAGGTCCTTCAGATTGCAAATTCAACCTTTGAAGATCTAGTGTGACATGGTGGGATGCTCCAGTTGTCCATTAGCCGGTTCCGACTTGATGCTCGTAGTAGAGACATGATGTGCTACTGGCTTGTTGCAACTAAACTTTATCTTGAAACAATTCTTGGTTATATATCCTGCATTGTTACAATATATAGGCATATCACTTGGTTGAAAGGGCATGCTTCAGATACGATTGAGAATTAAGCAATGCAGATTGCTTTAAGCCATAATGTTGAGTCTAAGATACAGCAAAGTATGCAAATAAAATTGAGATATCAGAATTAAATTCTTGATTCTTTAAGACCTCTTCATGGTCAGCAAGCTTCTCAAACAATTTTTCAAAACTAACTTAAGTTTCTCTTACATTGCCTACGGCCGCAATTTCCTTATACTCATGTCCAATGTCATTTAGGGCATGAATCACAAAATCATCATCACTCACAGGGCAATGAATTAAGCAAACTAATCTGAGATACTTCTTAAGGTACGAAAATATTCAGTTTGACATCCTTTAGGGTTAGTAAGCTTCTCCTTCAAATTCATCATTTTGGATCTGGATCTTGTTTGCATACATCTTGCAAACTTTATCCGATGCTTGCTTTGAATTGGATACTAATGCAATGAATTGAACAACAGCTTCTGATGTGGAGGATCTACTACCATTCAATAACAATTGTTCTTTGCCTAATCCAATGCTCATAAGCTGGAATGATTATCATCTCAAATGGATCAGAGATCGAATCTTATTTTGGAATTGTTTCTGGTGGGTAAGGGTTTGAGCCATCTATATATCCTGATAGCTTGTACCCAATAAGGAGCAAATTGAACTGTCACACCAACACAGAAAAGTCGAGAAATTCAGTTTAACGAGTAATTATGCAGGTGCATTAATTGTCACCAACTAATTGAATTGATCGGTTGAGAAGATTTGAGAAGCAAGGAGTGTAGATTAAGAACTAGGAGAGGATGAGCTAGATAGGGATGATTGTGTTGCCATTGATTCTTAAAAAAACTCATTAGAGGAAAAGCTCTGATGTCATCTTAAGAAACCAATGTATAATATCAAAATGATCAAAAACATGAATTGGCAAGACAAAAGAGTTACATCCTCTGTTTTCATTCAATATGTATATAACAATACAAACCAAGACATACTATAATTTGAATTTAAAATACATGCTAAAAATATGAGGAAGAGATTAGTTTGAGCAACTAACAAAATCCTTCGAATTCATAAATCCGGAGTTGTAAAACAAAATTTAAATTTCCCTCCAGTAGCTTGCACATAGCATTAGTCCTCATTCTTTGACATGCATGTATAAATACATATATTGTTAACTTTAGCACTCAATTCTTTTTCATGCATGTATGAATGCATTAACCCTCATTTTTTGGCATGCATACATTTAATAGCCATTGGTTGCAACCTTATAAATAGATGGTCCTTGACCATGTTAAGAGCACCACCAACACAATAGAACCAAATAATGCATTTTAAAGTGTTTAGAGTACTTGGAGGTATTTACGATTTTGGGTTGAGAAGCATTTGAGTGTCATTACCGATAATTTTATCACCCAGCACTACCAATACTCAAATGCCTTTCTCAACCCAAAACCCAAGATACACCCAAATCTTGTAACACTTAAAAGCATAATTTTTAGCTTTGCTATGTTAGTGACGCTCTCATCATGACCAAAGGCCAGTTATTAATAAGATTGCAACTAAAGTCGCAGCCATGGATATTAAATGTGTTTATGCCAAAGAATGAGGGTTAATGCAGTTTTACATGCATGTCAAAAAACAAGGGCTAAAGTTAAATTGCATGTATTCATACATGCATGCAAAAAAAAATGAAGGTTAATACTATGTGTAGATGTTAAAGGTGCAAATAAATTCAAAGCACACTAAAACAAGATTCATCCTTCTAGAAAAAGCACCATATTTCAATCAAATGTTCAACTCTAAATTCTAAATCATGAAGTATATTCAACAAAGAGCATAAGAAAAGCTTTAAAAAATAGAATAGTGCCTATTGGTCAATAAAACATGAACAAGGATATCTCAATTAACCAATAGGCACCATTCTCCACTTTTAAGATTTACAGAAAAAAAACAGAAATAAATAAAATGATGAGATTTCAAAATGCAATTACGTGGTCAATAAATGGCAATGCTAAATGCAATGTACAACATAAAGAAAACTTTGGTTTTATAGTGTTAAGAGCACAGTGAACAGGATTCAATGGGGAAGCAGTTCAAGACATAACATAGAAGTAGTTAAAGGCACATATAAACATTATCAACACACACTCTAAACTCTAAAGATATGAAATTATTCTTCAAACATAACATGAAGAACCAAATTGAAATCCTAACAACACCATTACATAAAGATGATGATCCTAATTCCATAATAGTTTGCCAAAATTCCCTCTTTAATATGTTCTATTTTCCACCTAACAAAGACTGTATTTTTAATAATTAGCAAGATCAGAGAAATTAAAAAATTGGGCAGTTTAATCAAGAGAGTAAACAAAATAAGAAATCAAAGAATCATCAAAAACCACATGAACAAATAAAATAAATGCAAAAAAAAAAAAAAAAAAAAATAGCGATCCAGGCTCAGATCCGGGGTCAAAGCATTAGATGCAAGGAACCCTAATCACCTCCAACTTCACCAATCTCCATTCTCTGCACATTCATCCCCAAACAAGCAATCCATGGCTGCAGCAGTCACCCAACCTAACCCACGTGTGTTTGTTTCAAAGAGGTCCCAAGATCAAACCCAAAGCCCAAGCAAAGTGTGCCAAGGGAGCCTGCCGCCTATTTGTCATAAATAAATAAATAAATAAAGAGAGAGAGAAAGAGAGTAATGATGGTGATGATGATGATGAAGATGGTGGTGGTAAAGGAGATGAAAAGCGATAGTGGCATCTGAGCTGCCACACCATAGTTGCTGTCCAAAGGATCGGAAATGGTGAGAGGGAGAAGGAAGAAATGGTGATTAAGAAACCCTAATCCAATGATGAAGATCATCATTGCCTGGCTGCCTTCATGGATGGATGATGAAGCACTGAGAAGAATCATAAATGCCATAAGACGTGCACAGTAATTAGAAGAATATACAAGATCCGTTTTTCTAAGAAAAGTAAGCACGTTTCAATCAAATGTTTAACTCTATAGTCAACAAAGAGCTTAAAAAGGCTTAAAATATAAAAGCAGTTTAACAATTTATTAAAACTGAGGAAAGCATTAGAAAATCTGAAAGATAACAGATATGGTTAAAGCCCTGGATGCTGAGAGGAATACAGACATTAATAAAGTAAAATATACTAAGTGGAGCAATGAGCACGATCAATCAAACAGGAATAAGGATCTCCTAATTAACCAATAGCCACTATTTTCCACAACAAGATTTACAGTAAAAAAAATGAGAGATTTCACAATTCAATTGTGTCCTGTAAATATCAGTGCTAAAGTTGAATGTCCAAGTCTAAGCAAACCTTGATTCTGAATTGTTAAATGCACCGTAAGCATCACTCAAAGGAGAAGCAGTTCAAGAACGAAATATAAACATAGTTAAAGGCATGTCTTTACATGATTAATATACCTTCTAAAGAGAAAAAAAAAAGTATTCTTCATATATAACACGCAAAGCATAATTAAAACCCGCAAAGAAGAGTTTTCCACAAAACAATGACTATCCATTTTTATTAAAAAAAAAAACTTGCAAGATGAGCGAAATCAAAAAAATAGGAAGGTTGATCAAGAGAGAAAACTGAAATAAAAAAACAAAGAATCATCAACAAGCAACATGAAACAAACAAAATAAATACAAAAAAAAAAAAAAAAAATAGAGGACCAGACTCAGATCCTGCTTCAAAGCATTAGATGTAAGAAACCCTAATCACCTCCATCTTCACCAATCTCCACTCTATGCACATTCATCCCCAAACAAGCAATCCATGGCTGCAGCGGTTACCCAACTGACCCATATATTTGCATATATATATAGATAGATAGATAGATAGATAGAGGAAGAGAGAGAGAGAGAGAGAGAGAGAGAGAGAGAACGATGAAAAAGGTGATGGTGAAGGAGATGAGAAGGCATACAGGGCACCCAAGCTGCCGCGCCATAGCTGATGTGCGAAGGATCGGGAGATGGCAAGAGGGAGAAGAAGGAAGAGGTGGTGATTGAGAAACCCTACTCCAATGATGGAGATCATCATCGCCTGCCTGCCTGCCTGCCTTGATGGATGGATCACGGCTCATTGAGAAGAATCATCGGCTCGATTAGGGAATAAGAAGAAGAACAAAAGCAAGAAACCCTTATAAACCCCGGAAATTGAGCCTCATTCTTAAACTAATGAGAATTGGGAAAACATTAGAAAGGGATAGCGCTAGTATTTATAGAGCAAGTGAGCATGATGGCCTTTTCTTGGAATCTTTCTATATATATATATATATATATATATATATATATATAGAGAGAGAGAGAGAGAGAGAGAGCGCGCACGGATTGCTTGGATGGAGTAAAAGGTGGGTTCATAAAATAATGGAAAAGAAGGGAAAGGAAAGAAAAAATTGAATACATACTTTACTTGGGGGCGGGAAAGTAAGGATTATCACCATTTTGTATTTGGTTTGGAAGTAAAAGTAAGTAAGGTTATGTGTTATTATTACCAAAATACTCTTACATTACTCCAATTCAAACACAAAAATATAAGCATTTAGATTATTTTTAATTATGTTTTTGCACAACTAATCAAAATTTTTGGTTTAGGCCTTTGTTATTCCAACATAAAATTACATCAAAATTTTAAAAAATTTCGACCATTACTCTCAAATTATTGTAGCACCAAAATACATAATAAAATTTCTATAGCACCAAAAAACTCCACAAATGAGTACCGCAAGTTTCATAAAACCACTAAAATACATAACATAGAGAATGAATCAAACCTAATAAAAAGGGTAAAGATTGTAATTATAAAAAACTTAGAAGGGTAAAATCGTCCAAAAAAATATTTAACCCTCCCCAACCCACCATTTTGGTGGGTTGATGAATGGAGGGAAATGGGAGGTTTTCAACCCTTCTAAACCTTCCCCCCAAGCATGGGTTGAAAGAACCCTTACTTTATAAACCCTCCCAAACCCTTCCAAACCCTCCCACCCAAGCAGGCCCTAGGGAAAATTAAAAAAAAAAATCCATTTTTTTGTAAAATAAAGGGAGAGGAATTTTTTATTTTTAAACTATGTAATTTTTTCAACCAAGAAAAAACGTTAATAAAGTATTGAGGGGGGTGCTTGTTTGTAAGGAGTGAAATGGGAGTCATTACTCTCCCATTTCACTCATTTGTTTGGATGGTTATCAATAGGAGTGAAAGAGGATTGGGTGAGGGATGATGGGGGATTGAGTGGGGAGTGACAATCCTCCCAAAATTAGGAGGATACCAGGAATTAGGGGTGCACCGGCAGCCGGGATGAGCTGCAAGGTGTTAGATCAGAGAGCGAATGAAAATAATGCTACTGCGGAGCACGAAGCGTATGAAGGTGAAAAGAGTTTATTCAAGTAGTGGATTTCTGGATCGATGATCCATTACAAAGACTCTGGACTGGTATATATAGATAAAACTTTACTTGCTAGCCAAGCAAAGCATCTTTTTCTTGCTAGCCAAGCAAAGCATCTTACTCAACAAAGAACTTTACTTGCTAATCAAGCAAAGCATCTAACTTGACAAAGACTAGTGGAGGAATAAAGGGAAAAGAACAAAGGAGTAGCAAGCATCTAGCCTACTTTAAACCCATCATTCACTTCGCCTTTATTTGTCATAGAATAAAGAACAGTTTTTCCAGCACGAGGCTGGTAGTGACTAAAGTCTTTATTCTCTGGACCCACCTTACACAACACGAGAAAGTAAAGAACAGAACAACTTGTCCTGATTACATTATTACAAACTTAGGACGCAAGAAAACACACTTATCTTGGCGCTTTATCCTTCCGCCATGTTGTCCAAGTTATGCTCTTCTACTTCATCAGCCAAGCTAGGTGGTCTCTCTGGTGAGTTCAAGGCTACTGGGGCTACTGCAGTATCTTCCCTTGACTCACCACTCCGATTCAAGACGAAGGCAATTCTGAACTTGCACCAACATGTAATGATAGATAGTCTTTGGGCCAACAGACGAGACCCCAAGGCTTTGTTATCATTATTCCATCAGCTGGCCGAATTCTTCCAGCACATCAATGAAGAAATGGATGCTCAGTCAGCAGTCCCTATACCACTCTCTAAACTGAAGGCACCAATGATGCTAAGACCACAAACTGTAGACTTTATTGTAGACCAAGAGAGAAAAATCAAGACCTTGGAGATAGAAGGAATACTCCAAGAAGAAAAAAATCAAGAAGCTCCAGGAACAACTAGAAGAAGCAACTAGGGAGTATCAACAAATGAATGAAGTACTATTGGTTAGAGCTTTGGTCGCGCATTTCTCCATAAGCTTCTTGTAACGATTTTAGGAGTACTTCATTCATTTGTTGATACTCCCTAGTTGCTTCTTTTAGTTGTTCCTGGAGCTTCTTGATTTTTTCTTCTTGGAGTATTCCTTTTGTCTCCAAGGTCTTGATTTTTCTCTCTTGGTCTATAATAAAGTCTACAGTTTGTGGTCTTAGCATCATTGGTGCCTTCAGTTTAGAGAGTGGTATAGGGACTACTGACTGAGCATCCATTTCTTCATTGATGTGCTGGAAGAATTCGGCCAGCTGATGGAATAATGATAACAAAGCCTTGGGGTCTCGTCTGTTGGCCCAAAGACTATCTATCATTACATGTTGGTGCAAGTTCAGAATTGCCTTCGTCTTGAATCGGAGTGGTGAGTCAACTGGATATATGGGTAAATTTAGAAGTGCATCTATTGAGTAGTTGGTTTGGGGTGCTTTGTTGGTCATTTTCAGAGAGGAGCTTGGATTTGCCATTTTCTTCTAAGTTTTTGGGATGTGGAGTTTTTCTTCTGGTTATTGTGTTTTATAACCAGAAAAGGGAGGTACAGTCATCCAGGCTATCCCCATGGTCAAGATTCACATGGACCTACTGGCATTGTAGCCACGATCTTGATCATACGGAGGATCCAACCTTTAGTTCTAGGTCAGGGTGTATCTGGACTCCACCATGTTTTGGATTCCTAAAGGTATTCACTGGCATCTGTGAATCCTATCTTTAGCATACGGATGGCCAGTCCTTTGGCTTTTTAAGGGAGGTCCCACCATACTAGAGAAACTATTCAGAGGAACCCACTGGTTTTTGTGGTCCCCTTTCACTAGTATTCAGATGGACAACCTCATGAGTCCTGTTTGTTCATAATTGTCTCATGGACCATTCTGCTCAGCTAATCTGCAAGAAAATTGTCAGATCCTTTAATATATTCGATACTCACCTTAAATCCGTTACCAATAATGTAATCCACGAAATTGAGCCATCGGTTAATCGAGAGTTTATTCTCAGATTTCCTGTGGTAAAACCAAACAATTGCTTGACAGTCAGTCTTAGAGAAAATTCTTTTGAAGATATAACAAATAATTTAAACTTTTCCATGGCTTTGATAGCTGCTAATATTTCTGCATCCGTACTTGACACTGGTGTCGTGTATGTTCCACTGTCATACCTCCTTACCTGTTCTTCTTTTATTGAACTTTCTTTTCTGGGTCTGTGTTTTAACACAGCTCCCCATCCACCTATTCTTCCATCTGTCTCAATAATTAAATAAGCATCAGCAGGTGGTAATGTAAAGGTTTAATTTTTCTAACAGCATCCTTAATTCTTTGGACAAGTTTAATATCTTCGTTATTAAACCTCCGTTCCCCTGTTTGTTTAGTTTTCATATACAAGGGTTCTACTAATTGACTAAGGTTAGGTATGAAGTTTCTAGCGTAATTTAGCTTGCCTAAGAATGACCGGATTTGGGTCAGTCCTAGTTTATCAGGCATTTCTAGGATACTGGTAGAAACCAATACTTGTAGTTCTATTTGTCCTTGTCCTATTGGGACCCCTAGGAATTCGATTCTCCTACATCCTATTTTCATCTTCTTTTCAGAAATGATAAGACCATGCTGTCGGCATTTATTAAAGAAGATCACTAAATGTTCAACATGTTGTGGTGGATTCGTACTCATTATAAGGATATCATCTATATAGGTTACTATAAAGTCATATTGTCTAAATATTGTATCCATTTTTCTTTGGAATATTTGTGGTGCGTTTTTTAGGCCGAAAGGCATAACTTTCCATTCATACCTTACCAACCAAACATATCTTTCATTTTCAATCCTCCTCCACTCCCTTTTATTTTCATTGCTCCCTCACTCATTTCCATTCCCAATCCGTGACCCAAACGGCCCCTAAATGTTAATACACATGTCAAAAATCATTATTTCATTTATAATATAAATATATATATATATATATATATATATATATATATATAACTTTATTAATTTCTTCTAAATTTTCATTAAATAAAAAATTTTTAAAACTCCAAACAAAACAAATCACCTTGAAAAGTATGTTTTCTAATGACATGTGACAGTTTTTTAAAATAAATTAACTATTTTATTTCTGCTAGAAATTAACATTTTTGATAATTTGTTTTTGCTTTTTTGCTAAACAAAGAAACCACATAGTTTGGCAATGGAAAAAAAATTCTATCATTATTTTGTAAAACTCAGAAACCATAAGAAATGTTTTTTGTGATTTTCTCGTTGAATAATTATTATTTTTTTGTATAGCGGCCATAGGGTCATGAATTGATTTTTTCAACCCAAACGCCCTTACCATAAAAAATAGAGGATTGAGAAAAAAACCCCCCCAACCCAAACTTTAATTTTTACTTTTACTTTTAAATAAAAACCAACCCAACCCCCACATAGTTTACCAAAGTTTAAGTTTTTCCCAAACGTCCCCCTTTTTTCTTCCATTCACTTCCATTCACTTCCCGAAATTAGGGGTCATTATTGGGTATAATGGGGAGAAGAGAAAATGGACTAACTTTTCTCCACTTCTAATGTTCTTATCCTCTAAAGTAGGGTTTTAGTTAAAACTCACTTCGTATTTTTTGCACCGAAGTGGAGAAAGTGAGTTTTTTATAAATCTCACTTCCTCCTTTTCAAAAACCCTTTAGAAGTGACACCACTTACACTGAAATATACACCAGAAGTGGGAAAATGAACACTTCATTGAAGAAACTTCCTGAAAAATGAACACAAGAAATGGTGGAAGTCATATCATTTCTACCACTTCAGGGAGGTGTTACTTCCCCCACTTCCTGACTTTCTCCCACTTATACCCAAATGAACACGCCCTAACAGTATAATTCTTGACATAATTTGACAAAAATGGCCCTTCCTAGGAACAAAAATCTTTTACCCATGAGAAATGACAAATTTACCCATAGTTTGGCTGGTTATAAATCCCCAGGAGATGTGATGCCATCGTTCCTAGTGCCCATTTCTCATTTCGTTGTGCCCCCTTACTTTCTCATAGAGAAAAACAATGCAAGGAGTTTCCGCTTATTAACACCGATATCCATTTGAATGTTTTCAAAAATTGCGTAATGCATTGCTCTTGTTGCAAGTCACATAGATAGGGCTAACCTTGTTAATCGCATGTGCTACTTGGTCCCCATAGTGGAAACTCTTATCGAATTGAAACCACATGAGTGGAAGGCACTAGAAAATCTTTGGGAAGGCACCCTTTGCCTCATTAATGGATATCGTATTTGTATTGGAAGAGAAGGGATTGCTCGATGCCCTATATAGAGGCATAATGAAAGCACTAGAAAATTTAGGATTAGTTAAAGCATGTTGAGCTTCAAGCTTAAAGATATGGCTCTCATTCTTGGCCTACATTGCCACAAAAACGTGTTGGGTTTCAAGAAAAGAAAACACAATCAAAGTTTGAAGAACTGATATGTCTCCAAAACCTATGAAAGAAATAAAGACATTATCAAAGTAACACTTCTCCAGCTTTTTTAGAAGAAAGAATCCGAAGAGGAAAATGTAGTCAAGCTCCTAATGGTATATCTTATGGAAACCATGTTGTTCTTAAACACATCATGTTCGATGTCAAATTGGATTATTAACTTTATAAAATCCTACCTGCACTGGGCTAATATGCTTAGGCACAAACCATTCACAAGTGTGTTATAGAGGACATCCCACATGGCTGACCAACCGAGTGCAAGAAGAAGATGAACACATGCCATTTGAGAGGTTGTGTCATAGCACTAATCATATTATTCTACAAGGTAACCGATACCAAGAAGAAGATACGGTTGGGGGATAACTCGGATACTATGTTAGAGTAGAAACAGTTTTAAAAAACAAATGTCCCTCAATCCCTTAGAAGCATCACTCCAAAGGAAAGAGATAATCTTTTTATACCTTCTATTTTTAAAATTTAATTTATGCATGAATATTTCCGCTTGTTACATTTAATTTCAGTTTACTTTTTATGAGTTTTTGCTTACTTGCACACATTTTCGTTTATTGTACATGTTTTAACTTAGTAAACTTTATTCTTGTTTGTTATTTCATGTTTCCACTTATTCAGGAGTGTTAATGTTCATTACCCTGACATTTCAAATAGTTTCTAAAGTTGTCACTTACCTATTGATCATTTTCATGCCATAGTTTTTTTATTAAACTTCGGCCATGGAGCCGTCTTCATCATCAACCAAAAATCATAACTGTATAGTTTGATCTTATTCAAAAAACAAAACACCTTGCCGATTACATTTGTCTAGATCAGCTTGAATAAGCAATAATAAGCATGTACTTGAACTACAAGATAGACAGGTAAAATTTCCTTGTTTCCACTTGATTAACTCTGCTTCCATATGTTTTCGCTTATATTTTTGTTAACCTCCGTATGGTTCCACTTACTTTCGTATGTGCCGCTTATTTGCTTGTGTCACCCACTAGCGTTACTTATGTTGAAAGAGGAACATATTACGAAAATGGCCCTGACGATGATGAAGTTGTTTGTTGCTATCTTGATGTGAACTTCATCCTCCTACAAATCATTCTTAACGGCCATTTCTCTCTTCATTCTCAACAAACAAAAATAAGAATATGTGAAACTGCTCATCATCCTAGAGTTGCACACACAATGTTGATGCTAATGAGATATTAATAACCGTCATATATTTAATTTTTCCTTTTTAAACAGAAGCATAATATAATAAATAGAAACGGCAAAACACAAGCAAAAAGTAGTTTATTAAAATGGAAACCAATTATAGTAAGTGGACATCAATTAGATTATGTGGAGACCCATCCTTATAAGTGAAAAGCCGATAGAGTAAGTGGATAGGATACAAAACTTCGCTAATTAATAGATATGGGCACTTGCTTTATTAAGTCCACCATGATCGTCACGTGTAATCGGTACGCCTCCTTAATCTAGGCATTGAATGAGTCCATCACATTAAACAGATAGTTTGACTAGTGGGAGACATTGAATCTTTGAAGTAACCATCGATGCATATTTAATAATGCTTGCTTGTAGGTCATTTACTACATCATCATAATTCTTGGCCATGTATAAGTATGATATTCTAACAAACATGGACCAACATTCTTAGTTCAATGCCTTACCAAATCTAGTATTTCCCCTCATAAAGTTTACCTTCTAGTGTCTTAGGCATAATGCATGTTGGGAAGAAAGGAAAACCATTGTGATGTGCATCACATTTGAGGATAGACCAAATGAAACGAAGAAAGAAAAATAACATCACTCATAAATAAAGAATGAACTTAGCAGGAAACTTTTAATTGTAAATGGTATTAATGATTGTTAAACCAAACGGTTAATGGTTAAAAAGGAAGTTGAAAGTTTAAAAGTAAGGTTACATGATCATGTATTAAACCGAGAGATATTATTTTAAGCAAAAAATGGCATCCACTAAGCACAAACACGGAAATGAATCAAATATCTCAATAGTATATGAATGCAAAAAAGTGATAGTTACAACATGATCGAGGAGCCTTAAGGAACATCCATCACCCCCGCATCTATTTCAATGATGAGGTCGACGGCATCACTATTAAATGTGTGCTATAGACGGCACATATGCTAAAAGTCCTCTCTCAAAATCTAATAGGATAAACCATTATATGTGTATTGGGTATGATAAACTTCACTCTTTACATTAGGAACTTTAACACCTTATGGCTCACATATCTCGGCTAGCACTAACTCTCAAGAAGTTAACACGGTAAACTGCGAGGATGCGTCGCTTTACCTTATATCTAGTGATTGCATGAAAGTTCTCTCTTGAAAACCCACAACTAAAGCATTTTACATTGGCATGAGTTAAATTATGTAGGCCATGAAAACTTCTTTTTCTCAAAAGAGACAGAAAAACTCATGCCAAATGTGGATGTTTCCTCAAGCCTTACTCCTATTAACTTGTGTGTTAACTCACCGACGCTCACTCTAGAGCAAATGGATGACAAGTGTGAGAAAATCACAATAGATGCTTAGAATAGAGGAAATTTATTCTAATGAGATAAAAAAGAAAATGGAGCAAAAAAGAATTAAATAAGGAGAAGATCATAAAAGGTAAATTCATCCTCCATAAATAAGTGAAAAAATGACTATAACTATTGATGTGATGTGTATATGTATAATATTCAAGAAATTTAATATGACTTTGAGACTTTTTCCCACGAAAGGTAAAATTGGAAATACAAAAAAAAAAAAACTAACAGAGTGAGATTAAAGATTAAAAAATAAATGTACCTTTAAAAAAAGGAATCGTTTGGTTTGGGATATGCAAATATTAGAAAGATTGTTTTCGAAGTTTTGATAGTTTCATAAACCTATAAGTAATTTTCCAAACTTTTGTACACCTTACAAAAAAAAATCAATAGGCATAATCAGTTTTAAAATATCTTTAGACTTAAGCATTAATAATTTTTTTCTAAATTTACTTTTATATTTAATGCATTTCTACAACTTCCAATAAATCATGTTCAACGATACCTTTTTTTTATTAAATCATATATTAAATGAGAATAATTTTGGATAGTTAATATAATTTTTATAAATTTTAGATTATCACCTAACTTTCTTAATTCATGTGAATTATTTAAAATAAACGAATAAAAATGACCGGAGGGAGTAGTAACATAGGATATTGCTATACCCATTTAATGTAAAAACCTCAATTGCAATAAAAAATATTTAAATTTGTTTCATGAAGCTATATAAAAGCAAATTATACAACTATTATAAATATATGTATAGATTATCTCAAGGGGAGGGGGGCTTCTCTCCATCCCCATCCCCATCCCCATCCCCATCCCCATCCCCTAGCGAATCGTGGAAGGGAGTCTCTTCATCTCCAATCAAAATGAAAATAACTATCTCAGGATCATAAATGGTTATATATTTTATATACTCATATTATAAAATTATATATATATTGGATGTGATGGATGGTTTTGATGGCCTAATTAATTTTTTTATGAATATAAACATATTTTTACATGTTTTTCATATATTATCAATAATATATTTGTTGAAAACAAATTTTTATATTTTAACATTATTATTTAAAAGTTATATTTAACATCATGAAGTCGGAATCTTTACTGGGCAAGGAGCACTCTCCTAACCCCCTCTGGATTTGAGAAGTCCTCACCCCTATGGATTCAGTCCCCACAGGGATCTTGATTCTCCATCCATATCCATTTTTATTTATTTTGTTTTTTTTATATATTTTTTTTTTTATGTCTTTGTTTCAATAGTTGTATTAGTATTTGTTTAAATCTCTACTCTAAAGTGGACTGTGACTCTAAGGGCCGATTTGGTACATTATAAAATAACTTTTCCTAGTGGTGAATCATTTTCACTCATTTGGTTTTTAAAAAATAGTTGGTTTTTTTGCAATCACTGTCTATTTGACTAGAGAAAGTGATTTACAATGAGGGGTGGTGTGAAAGTGTTTACATTCTTTGATGGGAAAGTTTGGTAATTGTCAAATTACTACACTACTATTTTATCATATAAAAACTATTATTTTTTTTTTTTTTGCAAAAACCTTTTGAATTTTGGTTATGTTTTTTTTGTGTAAAATTTCTGTTTTTATTGAAGCAAATAAATTTATGTTTTGTTTGGATAATATTTTTGTGGGAATCTTTATTTTGATTGAATCAAATCTATGTTCATATAATAATTTTTAGATGAGAAAAAGAAACAATGAGAAACTTGAGATATATATATATATATATATATAATCAAACATTTTAAAATTTATGAGATATATAAATAAATATTAAATATTAAGAAGAAACATTCAAATCAGAACACTAATTTCTTAGTTAATAATATCATAAGAATTTATTAAAAACTCAATTTTAGTACCCACAATAACTTAAGATAAAAATAAAAATAAACGTAACTTTACATTGAAAACTCATTCATACCAAACAAGAGAATTAAGTTTTTATGTAATTTTAATTATAATTTTTATTAAATACACCAAATAATGTAATGTTATTTTGCAAGAAAAATAATTACATATAAACATACAAATTTCCAAAAGAGCTGTAAGTGTTTTATTTCTATCATAACCCTTCGAGTGAATGTGGTTTATTTATCTAAAAATAAATATTTTAAAAAAAAACACTAATGAAGTTTTGTAGAGTTATCCGACTCTTTTTAATAAAGCAAAAACACTGATAAGATAGATAATTTTATTTAAATTATAAAAACATTTAATTTTTTTGAAAACTTAATTATCAGTATTTATCTTTTAACAATTTAATTTTATTTACGCTGGCTGCTGCTGAACCGCATCGTTTCTCCTTTGATGATCCTGAGCGCGGCCACCACTTAACAAGACACAGCTCCGCAGGAACAAATTACCAACCCAGTCCATCACGCGAACGTTCTCCAGCCTTCCACGGCCTTCGCTTTGGTTCCTTTGCTTTTGCTTCTTCTCCAAACCCTAGAAAAGTTTTGCCCTAAACCCACAACTCGCTAAGGTCCTTCGCCATGGCCACCCGATATGCCGCAGCCAAGCTCGCCAGGTCCGCCCGTGCGGCAGCCCGTGCCCGGGCCTGCTCCTCCCTCGCCGTCTCCGCCACTCCCGCTACCCGCATAGCCGGAATCCCTTCCGTTCCGTCTCGGGCATCCAGTGATACTACCATTAGAGGCATTGCTTCCTTCCGAAGTACGCTCCAGAGTCGCTGCTTTCACTCGTCGTTGCCCTCTCAGTCCAGCAATGGTGGTTCACCCCAGGTTCATTAGTTCAGTCATCTGCAAATGATTTGAAATTTTAGCTTTTTTTTTAATGTTTAGTGGTGGAAAGTTTCAATCTTCATGCCAATGCGTGAGTGTTTTATTGGGTTCTTATAATTTATGTGGTGAATTTAGAAATTGTGATTTTTCATTACTTCTTTTATATTCTCTGAAAAGGTTCAAAATTTTTCATCGCGGGGTTCATTAGCTCTATTTTTTGAAAAAAGATTCATTTTTTTTTTTTAATTTTTTTTAATTTTTAGTGTTTGGTGTTGGAATGTTTCAATCTTGATGCCAATGTGCGAGTGTTTTATGGGCTCTTATAATTTATGTGGTGAATTGAGAAATTGTGATTTTTCATTACTTCTTTTATATTCTCTGAAAAGTTTCAAAATTTTTCATCGCGGGTTCATTAGCTCTATTTTCTGAAAAAAATTCAAAATTCAAAATTTTTGTTTTTTCTTAATTTTTTAGTGTTTGGTGTTGGAAAGTTTCAATCTTGATGCCAATGTGCGAGTGTTTTATTGGGTTTTTATAATTCATGTGGTGAATTGAGAAATTGTGATTTTTTTGTTTTTAATATTCTCTGAAAAGTTATATAATTCTTCATCGCGGGTTCATTAGCTCTATCCTATGAAAAGATACAAATTTTTTTTTCATTTTTTTTGTAATATAATGTTTAGCGTTGGAAAGTTTCAACCTTGATGCCAATGTGCGAGTGGTCGTTCCATTGGAGTTTTATAAATTTTGTTGTCAATTTTGAAATTGTGACTTTTGAATTAATTTTTTTATATTCTCTGAAAAGTTTCAGAATTTTTCATTCCAGTCCATTAGCTTTATCTTCCTAAAAGATTTAAAATTTTAGTTTTCAGTGGTGTTCAATGTCGGAAAGATCCAATCTCGATGCCATTGTGCTGAGTTTTTTTATTGGATTTTTGTAATTTATGTCGTGAATTTTAAATTGTGAATTTTACTTTAGCTTGTGATTTTCTGAAAAGTTTCAAATTTTTAGCAAATATTTGAAAATTTCAAATATTATGTATTGCACAATGGAAAAAGTTTTGAGATTAAGTCATGGTTTTTGTTTTCTCCTTCATTGCTGCAATTGTCTATTACGGAGGATCAGTTGAATCGTGGGTACTTTGTTCCATGGACAATTGATGAATTGAAAGAAGTAACCTGAGGAGCAACTTGTTTTGGTTCATTGTAATATTCAAGCATTTCATTGATCACAACAAAAGTTATAATGCCATTAGAATATTATAAAAGGACTGAGTTTTATTTTAATGTAGAGAACTTTAGATTCATTTCTCATCATCTCATCATAGCATGGAGATTTTTGCGTAAACTTTTGGTCTTTAAACCAGATTAGAGAAGGGGAACTTACACAGATGGCATTAGAAGGAATTATTGGTGCGGTTGAAGCAGCTCGAGCAGGCAAGCAGCAAGTTGTAGAGACTGAACATTTATTGAAGGCTCTTCTGGAGCAGAAGGATGGTTTGGCAAGACGAATTTTCAGTAGAGCTGGAATTGATAACACAACAGCATTGCAGGCCACCGATCAATTTATATCTCAGCAACCGAAGGTAAACGCCATACTTGAGTTACAATGTGATGTGCAACGAATGAATTATGTATAACTAGACATTATTAGTTATCATTATAATGTTCCAGGTGATTGGTGACACAAGTGGGCCTATTTTTGGGCAAAATCTTTTGAGTCTCTTGGAAAACGCCAAGAAATACAAAAAAGAATTTGGAGATGAGTTCTTATCAGTTGAGCACTTTATTCTATCATTCTATTCAGACAAAAGGTTTGGGCAACAGTTTTTCAAAAATCTTGGACTCGGAGAAAAGGAGCTGAGAGATGCTATATCAGCAGTCCGTGGCAGCCAGCGTGTCACTGATCAGAGTATGCTATTTTTATTTGCATTATTCTAAAGTTTGAGCCTTCATTCCATAAATATCAAGTGTATTCTTGTTCTCACTTTACCTGCTTTGCTTTAGTGTTTCAGTGTGTTGATCTCAGATCTATAAGATTGTTTTGGTCGGGTTTGTGGATTAATATGAGATTTGTGCTATAGATCCAGAAGGGAAGTATGAAGCACTGGTGAGGTATGGGAATGACCTGACAGAACTTGCCAGGCGAGGTAAGTTGGATCCTGTTATAGGTCGCGATGATGAGATTCAGGCGTTGTATTCAGATATTGTGTAGGAGAACCAAGAACAATCCTGTTATAATTGGTGAACCTGGTGTGGGGAAAACTGCTATAGCAGAAGGGTAAGCTTCACAAACTATTCATTTAAATACCTTTTTTAAAATTTCCTATGAATCCTTACATTGGATTGGAATTTTCTTTACAAAAAAAAGTAATCGAACACCCCTTGATAAAATTTTCTTAGAAAATACAGAATTTCTAGGGAACTGGGGAATTCGCATGTTCTCTGTTAGCAAACAGGCCCTCATGCAAAAATATTTACACAGAAAAAAATTTACTTGAACTACATGTTGCTTCTTCACGCAACTTTTGTCTTATATCTTTGTATGTGGTCATCTAATGGAACTTGTTGGTCTTGTCATTTTACAGTTTAGCTCAGAGGATCGTACGAGGGGATGTTCCTGAGCCTTTAATGAACAGAATGGTGCTAAGAATGCTTTTTTCTAAACATCCTTATTTTATAGATAATTTTTGTTTTGTCTTGTTGATCCATTTCATTTAGAAATAATATTCCAGATAGAGTAAATTGTTTTGCATATTCAACCACATAACTTTGTTCTGTTTTTGGTAGTAGGACTGGATACATGCATTATATTATGTTATTGCATTTTGTATTGAACATTTGAAAATTATTTTACTTGTTATAATGTATGTTTTTTTAATGTCTTGTATGATATTAATCTGTAGGATATTCGAAAATTTCAAAACATATTACTATTTTTCAATTTTCTTTATCGGTGCGCCTAGGCCCCATAACCCCTTGCACCTAGGTGTGCCTTATGCCTTTGACAACAATGTGTATATCTAATCACCCTTAATCCTTCTTTCATTCTTTTTGCAGCTGATCTCATTAGATATGGGGGGCATTAATAGCTGGTGCTAAACTTCGTGGGGAATTTGAGGAAAGATTGAAAGCTGTTTTGAAAGAAGTTACTACTTCTAACGGACAGATAATCTTATTTATTGACGAAATCCACACCGTTGTCGGTGCAGGTTTGTGAATTATTAGAAATGCAAGTTCTGAAGCTATAAATTGTGAACTCGAACATCAAAGATTTTCCCTCATTCATATGTTGTAATTTGCTTCCTTATAGTCTGCTTTCTATACGCCTGGTACCTTATTTGATGAAATCCTTCTGAAGTAATTAATTTTATTCTTGCTTGCATTAATGAATTCATGAATTGTTTTATCTAGACATTATCTTTTATTGGTTATCTGAATCCTATGATGGTCACTTGTCTAATGCCTATGGATAGGAAACTTTTTTCCTTCTATTTTTATCAAGGAATATCTTCTTTACTTCTATTCCTAGAACTGGACAATGTTGATGTAGACTGCATGAACTTATTTTGCTTGTTGTCAAACATTCATGTATATGAATTAGTGATTGTGTTGATATCTCACGCTTCCTTTTTTATAAATTTTTATAGGAGCTTCTAATGGAGCAATGGATGCTGGAAACCTGTTAAAACCAATGCTTGGACGAGGAGAGCTCCGTTGTATAGGGGCAACCACATTGAATGAGTACAGAAAATACATTGAAAAGGACTCTGCTTTAGAACGTAGATTTCAACAAGTCTACTGTGGACAACCTTCTGTCGAGGATACCATATCCATCCTATGGGACTGCGTGAGCGGTATGAGTTGCATCATGGTGTTAAGATATCTGATAGTGCTCTTGTTGCTGCTGCGGTTTTGTCAGATCGATACATTACTGATCGATTTTTGCCTGATAAAGGTATATCGATTTGCTTGCTTCTTTTCCTTGTAACTTATTTCATCTGAGTCAGAAATAATGGGTTAAACAACTTGAGTTTGTTGTTGCTTTGTGTAGCCATTGACCTTGTTGACGAGGCAGCTGCAAAGCTGAAAATGGAGGTGACATCTAAACCAACCGAATTGGATGAAGTAGACAGAGCAATCTTGAAACTAGAGATGGAGAAACTTTCACTGCAAAAGGACACCGACAAAGCATCCAAAGAGCGACTGAGCAAGTTGGAGGCTGATTTGGAGTTGCTTAAACAAAAGCAGAAAGAACTTGCTAAACACTGGGAACATGAGAAAAACCTCATGAATAAAATTCGATCAATCAAAGAGGAGGTGTATTCCTGCATATTTACTCTTTGATAAATTGTTTCGGCTAAGAATTACCTTAAATTACTGACAATTTTTTTTTTTCATCTTGATAGATTGATAGAGTCAACCTGGAGATGGAAGCTGCGGAACGTGAGTATAACCTGAACCGTGCTGCAGAACTGAAG
This sequence comes from Dioscorea dumetorum, assembly GCA_902712375.1. NCBI lineage: Eukaryota > Viridiplantae > Streptophyta > Magnoliopsida > Dioscoreales > Dioscoreaceae > Dioscorea > Dioscorea dumetorum. The sequence goes on from CACTHL010000266.1 coordinate 245,181, forward strand.
TATGGGACACTGATTTCTCTACAGAGACAGCTTGAAGAGGCTGAGGGTAAGCTTGCTGAGTTCCAACAGTCAGGACATTCGATGCTAAGGGAGGAAGTTACCGATTTTGACATTGCTGAAATTGTTAGCAAGTGGACTGGTATCCCAGTCTCAAACCTTCAGCAGTCGGAGAGAGAGAAGCTGGTTTCCTTAGAAGATGTCCTCCATAAGAGAGTGGTCGGCCAGGATATGGCAGTCAAATCAGTGGCTGATGCTATCCGCCGCTCTAGAGCAGGACTCTCGGACCCTAATCGGCCAATAGCAAGCTTCATGTTCATGGGTCCGACAGGTGTTGGTAAAACAGAATTGGCCAAAGCTCTTGCATCTTACCTATTCAACACAGAAAATGCCCTTGTTAGGATTGACATGAGTGAGTACATGGAGAAGCATGCGGTTTCCCGGTTAGTCGGAGCACCACCTGGTTATATTGGGTACGAGGAAGGTGGTCAGCTGACTGAAGTTGTTAGACGGAGGCCTTACTCTGTTGTTCTCTTTGACGAAATCGAGAAGGCGCACCATGATGTCTTCAACATTCTCTTGCAGCTTCTCGACGATGGAAGAATCACCGATTCACAGGGAAGAACAGTTAGCTTTACAAACTGTGTCATTATTATGACATCAAACATCGGGTCACACCTCATTCTTGATACTCTCAAGAACACTCAGGATGCGAAGGATGTAGTGTATGAACTGATGAAAAAGCAAGTTGTGGATCTGGCTCGGCAAACTTTTTCGCCCGGAGTTTATGAACCGAATAGACGAATACATTGTTTTCCAGCCTCTTGACTCTGAGCAAATCAAGCACATTGTTCAAATTCAGGTATTTTCATTTCGTTTTTTTAGCTATATATTTGCACTATCTACTTCTAACACAAATTGATTTACTGCTGCAGCTGGACCGGGTGAGGGACCGGCTGAAACAGAAGAAGATTGATCTACACTTCACACATGAAGCAATTGAGTTGCTGGAAACATTAGGTTTTGACCCGAACTTTGGAGCGAGGCCTGTGAAGAGGGTGATACAACAGATGGTGGAGAACGAATTAGCGGTCGGACTTCTGAGAGGAGATTTCAAGGAAGACTGACGCAGTCATCCTTGAAGTCGTCAGTATATCGTCACCGAACAAAAGTCTCCCTCCGAAGAAGAAGCTCGCTTTCGGAAACTGGAAAATGCTTCCTCAGGGGGAGGAGATCTTGGTTGCTAATGACTGAAACAAAGCAAATGTCAGTTGTTTCCTGTGTTTTATAGAATGGAGATGTTCATAGAATAAATATTCTGGCTTACAGAGTTTTTCACATTTGAATGGAAATAGCATGAATTATTATATATATTAATATATATATATATATACTGTTATTATATTCTTTTATTTATTTATTTTCCTTGTATTCATTCTAATACTTATTCTTCTACAATTGCTTTTATGAAAATGAATGTGACAAGTGAATGACAAACCAGTGCACTGTATATATTCAATATTGAGAGAATAGAGGAATTCATTTCTGTGATTATGTAGATGAAATAAGTTGTATGTGTTACTAGTGAGATATAAGGGAAAATGAGAAATAATTGGTTTGTTAAATATCTAAGTATCATGGTATAAAATGAAATATAACTTTATATGCATGTATTTTAAGTAATGATCATACATACGGTTATTGCCTTTTTTTATTACAAAATTTGAAGAAGATAATGATAATTCCATTTTAAAATATGCTTGAGGTTACCATTTTGGAGAATGAGTAACTATTTGAAAATTATAGATGTATATTTAAATTAAAAAATGGATCCAATTGAGGCAATGTTATAACATCTATTTTTTTATTTTTGTTTTATATATTTTAAAAAATAATATTAGACAACTCCACTAGGGGCTGTTTGGTTGTTTGTAATTTAAGTTACATGTAAGTTCACTTACTTACAAGTGAAAATACCGTATTTTAAATTACATCACCGCTGTTTGGTTTGTTGTAATTAGAAATGCTGTAACTACCTTTTGTTTGTTAGTTCGATGTAAGTGAAAGGGTATAGTCACTATGTAAGTGGGATG